>JADRCD010184996.1:13532-28647 GCA_019843815.1 Montemys delectorum | reverse complement strand
TCTCTCTCTCTCTCTCTCTCTCTCTCTCTCTCTCTCTCTCTCTCTTAGGCCTAACATAATGACAGCTTCTGGAAACCAAATAACAAAGATGAGGGGTACGGTTCCCTTTCCTCCCAGATCTTTTCCAGAAAAATCGAACGCTAGCACCACTGGTTAAGAGAAATGTCCTGGTTCCACTGTGCCAGCGCCAGTGTTGCCTCTGCCAACTCCCCTGTCCTTATTCCTAGAGAGCAGGGGGCAGCTTCTCAGGCCTTGGGCCATGCTCCCTACTAGAGGTGCTTGCTGTGGGTTCCTCTTTTCCTGGAGCCGAGAAAACGGGGACGAGCCAGGGAGGATCCTGTGTGAAACCCTAGGCCCAGGAGTCCTGCCCAGCAAGCCTGGGTTTGCTCCCAGAGGAGTTGGTTCCCACGGAGTCGGCTCGCTCTGCCCCACCCCCACCCAAGCCTCTGAGAGGGCGGGGCCGCCTGTGCCCACAGGAGAACGGCAGTGCCAGGCAAGCTAGCCTGGTTTCGTGCCAAGGTCCCCGGGCCCAGTCATCATGGAACCAGCATCAGGTCGCCCAAAGGCCTTCCCACTCCCACCTCCACACGCACATCCGCCCCCAAGCTATCCAACCCAGATCCCCCGAGTGTGTAGGTGAAGCCCGCCAGCTTCAAAGGGAGAGGTTTCCTCCAACCTCCCACCCACCCCACCCTGCATCGGTGCGGACTCAGAGAGGTGCGAAAGAGGAACGCCTGACAAAGGCACTTTGGAGTCGGACGTGGTTATGGAAAGGACTGTACATAACCGAGGGCTGAAGGATGGGGTCTAGGGAGCCGGCGGACGTGCCCGCACTCCCAATCAGACTGCCCTCTCCCCTCCAATCCAGCCCTAACCCGCTGGGCGCTAGGACCTAGGAAGGAGGGGGCGTGTTGCGAGCCATCAAAGAAGGTTCTTTGCTTGCGCGCCCGCCTAGACCAGGGGGGCGGATGAGATCACTGAATGACTGCCCCCCCCCCCGCACCCCACCAAGTCTTCATTCCCCACTATCCCCTTAGTTGACCTAACTTCTTGACCCTGGCTCCTTGCTTCTGGTGCGGATTCCCTCTGGAACCCCCATGCCTTAAACCCTGGCTCCGAGACCCTGCAACCTCCTGTCCCCGGCGCTCTAGGTTAGCCGAACGCCTCTCTCCAGGACCCTCTCTCAGGAATGACTGAGGTGTTGGCCTCTTGGGGTGCAGGGTGCCAAGGGACCCAGCACAATCTCAGTCTAGCTCCCCTCAGGGCCGGAAGCGCCAGCAACACGGCTCTTACGTAATGCCGGGATCCGAAGTCACCCCCACACACACCCCAACCCAACACAGACCCTGGAGAGGCCGCGCAAATACCTGTGCTCCGCTCAGCTCAGCATCTCTGTGTCCGGTGTCCCTCTGGAGCCCTCATCGCTGGCATGGGAGCCAGCATCCCTGGGATGAGGGGTTCGGTTCTCCCCACCAGCATCATACACAGAGAGCGGAGTGCTGCAGCTGGCGGGGAGGGGGGGGGCGACTTGGGGAAGGGGCCCGGGAGTTTGGACCTGGAGAACAGGATCCCCAAGTGTGGGTGATAGGTCGAAAAGGAGGCAAGGGTTCTGAGGTGGGTGCTGGCCCAGGGGCCTAGGAATACCTACCTGCGTTTTGGGGAGCCCCTAGCTTGGGGCGATTCCGCGCAGCCGGGCGCTCCTAGGTAATTGCTTGTCAATCGCCAGCCGCGCTCTTAAAGCGGCAAGGCCTCCTAGGAGCGAAGGGGCGGAGACTGAAAGGAGAGGGCTGGGACAAGGAAGGGACGCGGCCACCTACGGTCCACTGTAAAGTAATCTCCCAGCAGCAGGCGGGTGGGCGGGGAGGTGGTGGTTAGCAGGCACCGCAAAGCCCACGACCCCCCAACTCTGAGCCAGGACCAACGTGTGTTACTTGGCGCCTAGGAATTCTTTAAAAGGGCGATGGTGTTTAATAAAAGAAAGAGGGGAAAACTGAGCCTGATGGGATCGCCCCCTTAACGGGACCGCTTCGTCCTGCGTTCCAGTCCTGTGCAAGCTCCGTCTGTCCTTTCCTAAAAGGGCTTGGAAAAGCAATGGGACATCAGGACTCTAACTCTCATAGGGGCTCAGCCTGGGGGTGGCGTTATATTGAATTCAGACAGCACATACCTGCTTCCAAGAAAATTTGAGGATAAACAGAAATTTTAAGAGAGCGGGACTGTGTTTTTCTCATGAAAGGGACCAAGATCCTAATTTTAGCCTGGACGCAGGAAGTAGATCCTTGCCTCTGTTCATGGTACAAGGGCAGAAGAAACACTCTCTCCCTTCTATATCCCATTTCAGCAAGTAAGTAGTGGCGGTGGCGTCTGGCTCCGTTGGCAGGTAAAATGTGCAGGAGACCCTGGGTTCTATCTCCGGCAGCAAAACGAAGAAAGCAAAGGGTTAAGCTCGCTAGCCCGCCTTGCACAGCCTCTGGCTCCTCCCGACCTACTAGTAAAAGCTACTGCACAGCGTCAGACCATTGGTAGCCGCCGTGTGGAAGGCAGCCTTCATCCAGCCTGTGCAAACCAGGGCCTTCCCTGACGTGGGTGCTCGCCTCTCTCCGCTGTCCTATGGAATATGCGCTCGGTGGGGAGCGGGGCATTCGTAACTTCCTCAATAGCTGGGCTCCTAAGATCAAAAACGTATTGCATCCCAGAAACTTGCTTGGAAATCTCGAAAATGAATTAACTTGAAGATTCATCTCTAGATATGGTCCCGGCCGACCCTGTTAGCAAAGGGAATAGGTGCAGGGAAAAGTCAGCGATGAGTCAAAATGCTAAAGGCAGTTAAGTGGCAGACGTCGCTTATTTCTGAGAGAAGAGAAAGTTCTGTAGCGACCCCCGATGGTGGTGATTAGAACTACAGGCTTCTGTCTGAAGAAAAGGGCTTCCAAACTAGATCTTCCTAATTAAACTCAGGACAAGGGGTCTCCTTCCCATTGTGAAGACTCCCTCCGATCTTACCCAGTCACCTTAGCTTAGGGAATCTGTTTGCATTTAGTTGGGAGGGGGAGAGAAATCTTTATTCCTCCCCAAACTATTACTTCTCAAACAAGCACATATGACCACCCCCCCACCCCCCCACCCCCCACCCCCCGCGTAGCAATTCACAGCAAACGTATCCCCTCCAGGATCCCAAAGACTCAGTGGGATTCGAGTTCTAATCCACCTAGTGTAGTTCCATTCACTATTCTTGCAGTCTGACCGCCCCCCCCACACACACATATGCGCGCACACACACCTTACATTTGATTGATAGTTTCCTGCAATAGTCTTGTGAGATTAGTGGATGGAAACATTTATCAACAAAGATCACTATGCTCCTGTTTGTTCAAGATGAAGGACCAGTTTCTGTGAACCTAACCTCCTGGGGTGAGGGTTGGGGATAGATGTGTCACAGGGATGAAGGAAGGCTATTCTAGCGGTGTGGTTAAATGTCTTCATCACGCATTGCTCGAAGCTGAGCACACAGCCATCCCCACCTGGCTTAGGTCTCTGGAGTCTACAGAGCGTCTCCTTCTCCCTGTAATTCTAGGGGCTGCCCTGGCCTGGGAAGAAGGCTTGTTCTTGATGCTGGCTCTGTATTACACCTGTCTTTCTCAAGGATCACAAGGGCTTTCCTTCAATACTTTTTTCTTGCGGTGGGTGTTCTGACCACAGCTTTGAGAATCAAGACAAAAAGAGAAAAACAACAACAACAACAACAACAACAACAACCAAAACCCTAAACCATCACCCCAGTGATGGCCAGCAGGAGCCCAGTCTATTCATCCACACTCACGGATGCCAACACCACAGATCACACACACACACACACACACACACACACACTTTTGCAACTCCCCAAAGCTTGACTGGAAACCTTTTCTATTTGCTATATCACTCTGGAAAAAGAAGTTTGGAGACATCAGCGTAAAAAAAAAGAAAGAGGCGGGCTGGAGACACAGCTCAGCAGTTAAGAGCACTGGTTGCTCTTCCAGAGGTCCTGAGTTCAATTCCCAGTACCTGTCTATAACTGTAGTTCTATGGGATCTGCTGTCCTCTTCTGGTATGTGTGGTATGCAGATTTACATGCAGACAAAACATCCATATACATAAAATTTTAAAATCTTTAAAAATGTAATAAATAGAAATGTAATAAATAGAAAAGAAAGGGGTGATTTTCTTACGAATTATTGTAGCTGAACTACTGAGCTGACTTCTGTGTGTTTAGAAACAATTCACATATACACAGAGCTCAAAGCATTATTTTGAAACTATAAAAATTCCAATGTGTTTATCCATAGTGCAAAGAGCTACCTTGCCCAGTCCTGGGTGCACCCCTACATGGGAAATACTATGTCCCTATCCCCAACCTGAGCCTCAATGCAACAAACATCCTGACAGGTAGCTTTGCCTGCTGTTCAGAACCATACCGACATATTCTGGCCTCTTGCTTTCTTTTCAACCACAAGACTGAGCCTAAAGGCTGATCCGCCATCCAAAGTCACCACATACAACCCTGCCCTGTAATCAGACTGCTCACCTAGAAGAGCCCAGATTCCCCTATGAAAGACCCTCCTTGCCCCTCATTTCACCCTGTCCCTGGACCAGCACCCACTATTCTCTCTGTCTCCTGGTTCCACTCTTCCTTATTGGGGTGGGAAGCTGTGACAACGGTTCTGTTGAAATATTAACCCATAAACGTGTGTGTTTATGCTAAGCCCACTGTGTGATCTTACTGAACCTCCGTTTCCCCATCTGTGCACAGGCACACAGAAAGTGGACCTTAAAACAGCTCCCTTCTGGAAGTTTGGGAGGCTCAGGTGCCAGGGCACAAGTTCATCTCTTTCTCAGGCTGGCAGAAGTACCCTGACTGAGCTCACGTCCTCGGGGTTTACCCAAGGACTTCTGAAGTGTGTAGCCTGAAGAGAATGTCCTTGTCTGACCACCCACACACCTTTTAGAGGGACCTTGCTTGGCCCTATCTACGACACCCACTTCTCTCCTCTCCTCTGTTCAGTGCCCCGGTTAAAGAAATAAACTGGGAACAGCCTGTACTCTTTCTTGCTGAAAGTTAGTAGCCTCATCACAGCTTCACCTACTCCCATCCTTCCCTAGGCTCCGTGGAGGTCCTTTTACTAACTCATGCTAATCCTTTATCAGTTGGCATCAGACATGGGATTGGAAACGGTTTACCAGTTCTTTCCTTCCTTTTCGTCTCAGAGATCCTGTCTCACTAATTTTCCCAGACTAGCCCTGAACTCACAACCTTCTACCCCTGCCCCTCCAGTGATAGGATTGCAGACATGCGACACCACACTTGACTTGTTAGCAATGCTTGGCAGTAGCTGGAAGTGATGCCCAAAGGCCAGGATATTCAGGTTCACAAGACCACCGGCATCCCTCATCACAGGAAAACTGGTCCATGACTCATCTGTAACAGGAGGGGCTGGGAAGCCAGAACCTCCATTCAAGTCTAGTCTGGGTTTATTTTTTAAAAAAAAAAAAAAAAAAAAGATGTATTTGCCAGGCAGTGGTGACGCACTCCTTTAATCCCAGCACTTGGGAGGCAGAGGCAGGCGGATTTCTGAGTTCGAGGCCAGCCTAGTCTACAGAGTGAGTTCCAGGACAGCCAAGGCTACAGAGAGAAACCCTGTCTCGAAAAAAAAAAATTTATTTATGATTATACATAAGTACACTGTAGCTGACTTCAGACCCACCAGAAAAGGGTGTCAGACCTCATTACTGATTGTTGTGAGCCACCATGTGGTCACTGGGATTTGAACTTACGACCTCTGAAAGAACAGTCAGTGCTCTTAATCACTGAGCCATCTCGCCAGCCCCTATTCTACTCATTTTTTTTTAAATCAAATTAAAAGACCCTTTTCCACAGACAAGAGGCAGCCTCTTAGCAAATATTTCTTGAAACATTAATTACTCTATTCCTTAAATACCTATTCTCAGTAGACTGTAGAGTTCTTTGAGGACAGTGGCAGTGTCGTTGAGCTGTGGCTCCTGCGCTCAGCGTGGAGCCTTCCATCAAAGCCAGTGCTCAATAAACACGGGTGCAGAATCTCTGAGGACAGGGCCACAGGACTATTACAAGGTTCCCAGGAACGGGGGTTTAGATGAGCGTCTTCCGTGGATTAAAGGCCTCAGGGTGACAGTCCTGGAAGGTAGTGGGCCCTTCAGAAAATGGGTCTACCTGGAAGTGAGAGCCATAGAAAATAGAAACGCAGGGTCAGGGTAAGGATACTGCTCAGTGTGCATAAAGCTCTGGGTTCAGCCTTGACTAAGGAGATGGGAAGAGCATAGCAGCTGGACCAAGCAGCACATTCTTGTCATGCCAATACTCAGAAGGCTAAGGGACACAGAAGGACTGAAGCAAGCTCAAGACCAGCCCAGGCTACGGGGCTATGGAGTGAGATCTTGTTTCAAATTAAATCAAACTAATAATAAAGTAAACAGGGAAAAAAATCAGTCAGGGTGGTGCGCACTGTAATCCCAGAACTAAGAAGGCAGAGGGGGGCAGATCTTTGGGACTTCAAGGCCAACCTAGTCTACATAGTGAGTTGCAGGATAGCCAGGACTACGTAAGGAGATCGTGTCTCAAAAGGGTATGTGGGGGCGGGCTGAAGAGATTGCTCAGTGGTTAAGAACACTGATGTTCTGACAGAGGACCCAAGTTCAGGTTCAGTGGTTCACGATTGTCTTTAATTCCAGCTCTAGGGGATCATCTTCTGGTCTCTTCAGGCAACTATATTCATGTACACATCGCTACACACACACACACACACACACACTTTAAAAATCAAAACTTTTTCATGGAAGAATTGGAGCCAAAAACATGGTCAATCAGTAAGATCCTTTTTGTGTACATAAGAGGACCTGAGCTCCATCCTAAGCATGCATGTAAAAAGCAGGTTCAGTGTCACATGCCTGTAATCCCAGCTCTGGGATCCGGGGTGTGGAGACAGAATGATCCCCGGGGCTCACTGTCCAGACAGTCTAGCCAGTGCAAACCACCTTAGGCAAAAAAGAAACATTAACCACCTTGGGAAAAAAAATATTTCTTGATTGTCTCTGGGGCAATTTGTAAAGGAGACACCTCAGTTTAGAGCCAAAACCCCTCAAGGGCTTCCTCTGAGCTTCTCCTCCCACTAAGCCTTCACCCAGCTCCAGGTGGCTGAGGACATGGTAGGAGGACGTCACCCTCAGAAAAGCAAAGTAATTTATCTGAGGACTGCAAGATGCCATGCCAAGAAGCTTGGAACCCAGTGTCCCAGCGCCAAAGCCCCTATCTCACCTCCCAGAGCCAAATGGGGGAAGTTACAGCCAGGAGGGAAGAAGTGTAGGAAAGAGCAGGGGTTAAAGCCAGGCAAGCCACAAGCTTGCTGAACAAGGGCAGCTGCTGGCTGAGGAACTAGAGGGTGATGGAGAGACAGACAGACGGGGAGTGTAACGGGTGGGGGTGGGGCATTTCCGAGAGACTGGATTGCTTTTGATAAGAGGTTGCCCTGACTTCAGCTTCGTGCCCCTATACTCACGCATACATCAAATAATTTCTCTAAACGAGCATCCTTCATCATAAAGAGCTAATAAGGCTTAGAAGTGCTACCTAGATAAGACTAGAGACTTCACAACAGACTGGGGTGCCCAGGCCTGGCACCAAGCACCACAATAATGAACAGTTATTGGTACATAACTATATATTCATACAGCTATTGTAATCAACAACAATACCAGGCATAAGTCCCTTGATTCTAGAACCAGCCCAGTTCACCATGAAGATTAAACCTGACAAGCCTACCCGCTTGACATCCAAGGACATCACTTTGAAAATCACAACCTCCTTCTTCTGGTCTCAAAGACTTAGTTATGTCCACATCCTAATGCAAACCTCACTCAGACCAACTTCAAAGAATCCTATGGTGCTTAGCCATTCTAATACTGTTCAAAAGTCCCAAGTTTCTTCTGAGAATCAAGCTGAACTCCTAATCATGAGCATCTGTAAAAAGAAAAAATAAATTACATACTTTCATCTGTTTTTCTGTTTGTTTTTGAGACCGGGGGTTTTTCTGTAGCCATCCTGGCTGTCAGTAGACCAGGCTGGCCTCAGACTCACATAGACCTATCTGCCTTTGCCTCCCAAGTTCTGGGATTAAAGGTGTGCACCACCACCACCACCTGGCTAAGTTATATAGTTTTAATAAACAGTGACACGAAGTAAGAACTTCTATTTCCAAAAAGAAGGAAATGGGGTGTAACACAGAAAGACTGGACCAAAGCAAGACAGAAACCCGGCAGGGTAAACTCCAGCTTCTGCTCTTATGTTAGGAATCCGGGGCTCAAAAGGCACCACCTGGACTCAAACAACCCTGTCCCTCCAGCTCTGCCACCTGAAGCACACCTTGCCTCTCTTGGCTAGCTCTACTCCATGCCTGAGGCTTTCCTCTAGCCAGAAATGAGAGAGACTGAGTCCCTACATCGTCACCCCCACAGTAAGTGGGGATAGTTCCTGAAATGAGTCAAAGAAGAAAGGACAGCCAAAGAGTCCTAGATTTGAGCAGATTGCCTAGATTTCCACAGGGACCCATCACGAAAGCTCTGTGATCCTAAGGGTGGAGAGCAGGGTTTAGTATTCAGCTCGCATCTAGCTGGGATATAATAGTAGCTCATTTCAAATGGAGTGTGGAGATGTGTCTCTTAATCCTAGCATTTAGGAAACAGAGGAAGGAAGATCTGTTCAAATTTATCCTTGGCTACATAGTGGGTTTGAGGCCAGCCTCATGACCCTGTTTCAGCACAGACATAGACAAACACACAGACACACAGACACACAGACACACACAGACACACACAAACACACAGACACACATACACACACACACACACACACACACACACACACACACACACACACACTCATGCGGGATGGTAGTAGCACACACCTTTAATCCCAGCACTCAGGAAACAGAGGCAAGATCTCTGTGAGTTCAAGGCTGGCCTGGTCTACAGTATGAGTTCCAGGACATCCAGGGCTACACAGAAAAACCCTGACTTGTAAAATAAATCATAACTTGTTAACATGTGGAGTACGCTGCCCCCCCAAACAGTTCCTCTAGCCTAAACTATGAAATTTTGTCCTGGGAATCTCATTTATTTTTCTAGATTTTTGCCACCTAGGAATGCGGTTCTGGCCTCATTGAGCTCCCGAGCTGTGGCTCGCAGCTTGATGACGCTGACCCTGAGTTTTCACCCCTCCTCTGAAAACAGGATTTACTGAGGAGAGGGTAACGATCAGTGTGGACAAGAAGAGAGGTGCACACACAGAGGGGCTCATGGTGTCCACTGCTCGCTCTGTGCCCAGAGCTACAGTGCTGAGCTACATGGTCAGCCCAAGCTTGGCATCACTCTCAGGCTGGAAGGGTATTGAGCTCCATTTTACAACTGAGGCTATGGGGGTTCACTGGGAACCCCCTGTCCCATGACCTGTGGGGCAGTGGGCAGTTCTGACAGCTGGAGTCCAGTAGAGCGGCCACCTCAGAACTCTGGAGACCCACTGAGCAAAGTAAATTTGTTCACAAGGGACAGTAGGCATTTGGTAAGTGCATATGAGACTAATGGCTCAGATTTCAGCCCAGACCCCTCACAGCTGCCCCTGCAGGAGATGTGTGCTCTATCAGGCAGACACTGCCTCAAACTCCCAGCATTCTAGCTGGACCTTACACACAGTCATCTAACCACAAGCCAGGCATGCCATGCCCCATACAATAAAAGGGGTGGTTTGCCCCCTCCTCACTCTCTTGCTCTCTTCTTTTCACTCTCTTGCTCTCTTATTCTCTTACTCTCCCTCTCTTCCTCTCTCTTACTTTTCTCCCCTCTCTCTTGCTTTCTTGCTCTCTCTGTCTTCTCTGCTCTTTGTTCTCTTCTCTTGCTTTCTCCCTCTCCTACCTTTCTCTCTACTTAACTAGCGTATTTCTCTTTCCTACAATAAAATAACTCATTCATACATTGCCTCCTTTTTAATTAAGGCACCATGCAACAAACAGGTCAGCCCCGGGAGAGAAAGAGAGACCCGGGCCTCAGCAGCAGGCCCCCTACCACCCAGGAGAGAGAGAGCCTCAGGCAGGCTACCAGCCTAGGCCCCTGCTTTTGGAACAACAATGACCAAGTTTACACCAAGCTGTGAAGAAGTTTACACCAAGAATTCATACGGTTCCTCCCTGGGAGTCAGGTAGTCATGGAGGGAGGAAGCATGCCATGTTTCACAAGGTCTAGACAAGCAGTAGAGTGGAACCAATAGAGGAAGATGGCTGACTCACACCGAGGTTCACAGCCTGATTGATCCCCAGTGTGTGAGCGTACCACTGAAGAAGCAAAGATTCCTCTCTCCACAGGGCCTATAGGGTCGCTCCCAGAGGCTTCACATGGCTGGGACAGGCAGAGCAAGAGAGGGCAATTCCACAGCTCCCCTAGTCCTAGATATCATAGCAGACATATTAGGCTCCCACCCTTCAGGCAGAATCCCCTTAGCTCAGTGGGATGAGTATGGTGTCTCTCCAGCACTGGCCTCTGCTGACCCCAGAAACAGCCCCAGGGAAAGTCACTGCCCCCTCACAATCCCAGAGGAAACTCTTCCCCAGGATCTGTGTGTGATCTTGGAACAAAAAAATTACCTGACCCCAGGAGCCTCCCACCTCTGTGAGCCGCTGGAAGACATTGTGCTCTAGTCAAGGCGGTTTGTTGGCCATGGACTTCCACCCCCACACTCTCTCTGTTCCCAATTCCTGGGCCATGACACAGGAGCAGGAGAAAACCACACTGGGGGGGGGGGTATCTTAGAGAGCCAGGGGTCATGGATCCCTAGAAATATAAATACACTCTGACATCCCAGGCAGAGAGACCTTTTGCTTTGCCGCTCTGCACCTGCCCAGTACGATGGTAATATCTAGAGGCTAAGTGTGGGACAAACCCCTGTCATCTGCGCTCTTCAGGAACTTGGGGATGGAGGCTGACACCAAAGGGCCCCTCCATGTGCCCACTTAGGGCATGAAAGAGTGAAGCCCTTCTATTGGCCAGGACAGCTGCCACAGAGAGCTTCTTGCCCCTGCTTGAGGTGGTGCCAATGAGGGAAAGAGGCTAAGAGAGATTTCAGGGGCTGAGAGGTTTAAAGGAAGTGTCCTCTCTGAGGTATCATAGTCTATGATATGGGGGGGGGGGGTCTGTGCATGAATGGGGATGGAGGAATTGCTGGTCTGACTTTCCAGTGTGCAACTATGTTATTCATTTAAAGTGTTTCTAAGAGCCAGATATGGATTCCAAGTGTTAGGCAGTACCACACCAAACAGGAAGTCTGCAAAGAGCCCACCTGTGACATGATGGCAGGAGGCAGGGCTGGGAAGAGACTCAGACAATAACTACATTTAGTATAGAACACAGCAAGAAGTGGGCATGGTAGGGGCAGAGGAAGAGAAGGATGGGTGGCAGTTTTAAATATGGGTGTCAAGGTTAGACTCCTATTTGTTGAGCTGAAGCTTGAAGCTGAGCTGGCCCTACTGACATCTGGAGAACCAGGCTTCCAGGTGGACAGCAGCGTGTCTAGAGTTTTTGAGGACCGAATGGGGAGGTGGGAAAGGCTGAAGTGGGATGCACAAGGAATTTGCAGGAAACAAGTCTGTGAGAAACCTGACTCTAAATCATGCATCAGTTGCTCAGCGCCTGGCTCCTGTCCACGCTTTGGGGATATCGCAGTGCACGTCTAGGAGTGTCCTAATCTCCCTGGGAACCAGACCGTTTCTGGAGGTGCTCGAGCACCGATGTGTACTGAGGCAGCCACACTCCAGGCTTTCTCAGGAGACTCAGGGCGGGCACAGCTAGGTCCCACCCCCAACCCACCGCCCTTCTCCGGGTCACCTGACCATGCAGCCTGTCCCTCCCCCGCCAGACCGTGGCTCTGCCCTGCGCGTGCGCCCTGGCTCTGGGTTGCCTAGCGGCGCTCCTGGTGCCACCCAATAGCGCCCTGGAGGAGGAGGTGCACCTGCAGCCGATTCCCGAGCCCAGGGCGGCCAGTTGGTTTTCAAGCTTTGGCCAGATCAACAAGTACATGGAGAAGTTCTTCAGCAACAGGTGGGGCCGATGGAGGAATGGGGCAGGGGGTGAGGGTGGTAATCTGGCACCTCCACTTATTTCTTGGCCCCACAATCTCTACAATGACGTGTCCCCTAGTTCGAAGAAATCCAAGAACCACAAGAAACCCTCCAACACCACCAAATATACCCCACCGAACACCACAGAACGCCCTCACTTGAATGTCACGAAACCTCTAAAGAGGAACATCAGCAAAGCCCCAACGCAGGAACCCCGCGGACGCCTGTCATTAACCTCCTCCCCTGGCTCCAGGTAGGCAAGGCAGGTGCAGCAGGCAGAGGCCTCCACTCATATCCCTGGGCAAGTGGGAAGAAGAGAGAAGGGAAAGCCCTGGCCACTTTAAAGGGGTACACCAGGGCCAGGGGTGCTCCTCTCCAGGCTGGACCTGGACTCCCAGAGGCCTAGCCTGGATCTGGCTACCCACAGACCCCCCCCTTAGACGATGAGCTGTGCCTCTCTGTTCCTCCCTACCCATGCAGCACCAACAATAAGCAGCAATAATGGAGCTGACAAGATGGCTCAGTGGTAAGGGCGCTTGCCACTAAGCCTGTCGGCCAGAGTTCCATCCCGGATCTCATAAGACGGAAGAAATGTATATCGTGTACCGTGGCTTTCGTGAGCACACATCTCATGCAAACACACAATGACAATAAAGGAATGGATAAATACATTTTTTTTGTTATTAGATAAATACATTTTTTAACAAGTCTCTCTATTGCTTCCGTGACTTCTGTGGGTACTGGCAGGAAGGGCCTGTCCTCCGGTGAGGAGGGGACCCTGTCATTCCTCTTGTAGGACAAATAGCTCTCAGCCTAGGTTTTTCCCTGCATTTCTCTGCAACCTACTCATCCACCTTCCACCACTTCACCCTGCATCTCACTGCTTCCAGGGTGACCAGCTGCGACTCAGAGAGAGAAGATGAAAGAGTTGGTCCTAGAAACTTCAAAATAAGGGCTTCAGCCAAGGTTCCATGCCAAGGTGCACAGACTTGCAGGACAGGGTGGTCACAGATCCCGGGAAGTGGGAAGACCTGGTGGTGTCTGTTCCTGATACCTGGCCATCAAGAAGACTGCCGCACACACCTTCCTGTCACTCAGCCATCACACCCAGTGTGTGTGGAACAGGTTCCTAGTTCCTGCCTCTATGGGTGTTGAACTTTCCCCCTTAGAGCCCATCTCAAGCTGAAGAGATGGCTCAGAGATTAAGAGCACTGGCTGCTCTTCCCGAGAATCCAGAAATTCCAAGCACCTACACAGGGTCTTATAAACATCTGTAACTCTAGTTGCAGGAGATCTGAAACCTTCTTCTGGCCTCTGAAGGCACCAGGCAGACACGTGGTGCAGGCAAAACACCCATACATATAAAATACAAATAGAAACCGTCACCAAAGCTACCAGGGAAGGCTTGGGACACCAGGCTCCGGTACTGGAATTCAAACCATTCTCCTGCTGAAAGCTCCTACATCCCCTAACTATCTGCATACCCCCTTGGACTTAAAGAATCAACTTGAGCCAGGCACTTGCAGCATCTTGTACAAGCCTTTGGCCTTTTAGGGCAGGTTCTGCCATCTGGTCATTCACACTCAACATTTAGGGGGCCACATTCCCCTCAAGCAGTAGCTAAATGTCATTCTTAGTCTGACAGTCCACTACCTCTCAGATCAGCCCATACTCTCCAAAGCTCCAGAGAGCAGTTCTGAGACCACCCTACACAGCAGACAATTGGCTGACCTCCCTCCAGCACTAATCCTCTGAGTTCTTGCCCCTGCCCCATTCCAAAGCCACTTTGATATAAATTACTCCTCTCCCACTGCCTAGGTTATAGGAAGCAATCTTGAGGGTACTTTGGGAACAGGGCTGCCCTCAGGTTGAGGAGCTGGATGGTTTAGGTTTGCAAGGATGGGAAGATTAAGATTAAGACCTCACGGCTGGAGAGATGGCTCAGTGGTTAAGAGCACTGACTGCTCTTCCAGAGGTCCTGAGTTCAAATCCCAGCAACCACATGGTGGCTCACAACCATCTGTAATGGGATCTGATGCCCTCTTCTGGTGTGTCTGAAGACAGCTATAGCTTACTCATATTCATAAAATAAATAAATCTTAAAAAAAAAGACTGTGACATCACAGACCTTTGTGGAGGGAAATCTTACTTCTCTGTAGACCACAACTTGCCCCTCTGGGAAAGGGATGAGCTGAGCCCCTACATACATTCAGGATTACCATAACTCCCCTCCCCAAGCCCCACCTCCCTGACTGTGAACTTTACCTGCTCCTGCCCCTATGGATGCACACACACACGCACACACACACACACACACACACACACACACACACACACACACGGGTTGGAAGGAGAGAGAGACACGGGCTATAATTTTAATTTGCTTTATTTAGTCTGTAAGGGAGCAGGTTGTTGCAAGAATGCAGAGGAAAGAGCTGGACCTGTACTGCCCTACCAGCCGCGGGCAGGAGACAGGAGGGTTGCTACAAGTCCATTGGGCTGTGGTCCCTGTAAGGAAAGAAGAGAACCATGAGGAAGGACAGTCCTTGTACCCTGGGACCCTGTTTCCCTTCCCCCTCCTCTGCACCCCCTTTTTCCAGACCTGCCTTCAGCTCCAGGGAGCAGAGCAGGGGATCAAACCAACTGGGGGGCTAGTGCATGAGGGGAGCTGCACTCCAGCAAGTCCACCTGGGCTCTCCTCGGTTCTCTTCCCATACCTGGGAAGGAAGACAGCTGGGGTAAGTATAGTTCCCAGGGGTCAGTCACCTGCTTTGTATTTCCCACTTAGGCACTTTCCTGCCCATGGCACAAGCCACTCAGCAGAAATAACTTTTTCTCAGAGCAGGTATTGAAGGGACTGAAACAGGGACTAGGGTTAGGGATCTCTCCCCCCTACACCTCTCTCTCTCTCTCTCTCTCTCTCTCTCTCTCTCTCTCTCTCTCTC
>JADRCD010184994.1:0-11661 GCA_019843815.1 Montemys delectorum | reverse complement strand
CTCTCTCTCTCTCTCTCTCTCTCTCTCTCTCTCTCTCTCTCTCTCTCTCTCTCTCTCTCTGTGTGTGTGTGTGTGTGTGTGTGTGTGTCTTTGGCTCTTGGTAGGTATTTGACAGGGTGGTTTATGGTCTGTGTTGGCGGTGACCATCAGACTCTTCTCTTTCCTCTTCAGATCTTCAATCTCATGAAGTATGACAGCTACAGCCGCTTCTTGAAGTCTGACTTGTTTCTGAAACCCAAGCATGCTGAGGAGGAGGAGGAGGAGCCTCCGGATGCTCAGACTGCGGCTAAGCGAGCTTCCAGAATCTACAACACATGAGCTGAACCCTTCACCCCGACGGAGCAGAGGGATGGACTCTTAGAACTGTACAGGGTGTCATTGCTTTGTTGTGTTTGAGGACTGGAGTGTGCTAGGCCTTCCCTCAGAATATGTGTATTTTATTAATTGAACAGCAACCTCTGCATGATGCTAATCTTCCATTCCAAACAAAAGTAGCTTTAAAGTGTCAGTTCACAAAACATATAAGATTCCTCCAACACTGGACACTCAGAGCCTTTTAATCTTGATTAAAGTGTTCGTGAAGCTACAAGTGAAGCCTTTAGTCACCTCTACTTTGTAAGCTTTACCTTGCCCTTCCCGCCTGGGCTGTGTGTGTCCACAGACCCTCTTGGCTAATGAGCTGAAGCACAAGTTGGTCTGACCATCACAGGAGTGGTGGGCATTGCTGGTGGACTGTTCTGGGGTTAAATAGTTCTGGAGAGAAGTTTAGGACTGTCCAAAGCAAATCTCTGACAGCTGCCAATGATCTAGGGGGTTGAATGACCACATTAGCAAAAGGCTGTTATTTCTCATGTGGGGGTTCTGGGCCCTTAATCTGTGACATTTTGGGCAACACACATTTAAATATCATCTCTACAGAAACACTGTCTCAGCTAGGGAGAGATCAAAAGAGAAATTGTTCAGGGGTGATGGCTGTTCCAGGTGGTGTCCGCTGGGACCTCAGCGCAAGATATGTGCTGAAGATGACGTTGATGGGATGTTCCCCTTTACTTTCATCCACCAAGGGACCAATCAACCCTGTACCTCCTACTCCAGCCTTTCTCCATTTGTGAACTCTGGCTTGAAATTCCAGTGAGGGGAAAGAAGTGCGTTCTACATATGTTCAAGTTCAAGGCAGCCTGGTCTACATATAAAGAAGTCTGATGCAGCTGGATAGAGACTGAGAATGACGAGTGGGTTCCAGTCACCCTAGGTCACTCTTCTTTTACAGTGGATCCTATTAAGGTCCCAGATCAGGCTCAGCTCCCTAGTGTCCACACCACTGGCAGGGCTTAGCACTATTGCTAGACTGTCTCCAGCATGCTTGATGGCTCTCATTTGAACCACAAAACAACAAGCCTCCCTTGCTTATCGGCCTCCCGACTCAAGCTCTATCATCTGCAGAATCTCCCGCCAGTGGGGTAACTATATGACTTACCACTTAACACAGGACACTTGAGAGACAAGGTGAGGCACATTTTAAAATTATAATGGCCAGGCATGTTGTCATCCCAGCTCTTGGGAGGCAAAGGTAAGTGGATCTTGGTGAGTTCAAGGCTAGCCTGGTCTACATATAAAGTTCAGGCTAACCAGAGATACATAGTGAGACCCTGCTTCTCAAAATAATAAGGAGAGATATAGCTCAGTGGTTTAAAACATTTGCTGCTTTCCCAAAGGACCTGGGTTCCATTCCCAACATCCACAAGGTAGCTCACGACTGTTTATAATTCCAGTTGCAAGAGATCTATTGCCCTCTTCTGGCCTCTGTGGGAACTGCAGGCACATGGAGCACATTATATCATAGTAGGCAAAACACTCATACATATAAAATAAAAATAAGCAGGGCAGTAGTGGCGCATGTCTTTAATCCCAGCACTTGGGAGGCAGAGGCAGGTGGATTTCTGAGTTCGAGGCCAGCCTGGTCTACAGAGTGAGTTCCAGGACACCCAGGGCTATACAGAGAAACCTTGTCTTGAAAACAAAAACAAAAACAAAAACAAAAATACAAACAAACAAATACAAAAATAAAGTACAAATAAATCTTTAAAAATAAAAGATAAATATTTAAATAATACAAAAACCCAAAGGAAATAAACATTCAAATAATATTCAAATAATAAATGTTCAAAATTACAAAACTCTGAAGGGATTCTGGTGGCCTGATGTCTCTGGTAAGCCATTAACAGTATAGCCTGATCATGACCCTCTGGTGAACTTGACCTGTCTGGACTCCTTAGTCTGTTGGATGCTTCCTCTCCTTTCCTCTTGGTCCTGGAGGAGGAATGGCCTTTGGGAAGCTATTCTCTGATGAGGATGGAGTGGCCACTGAGCATCTGCTGGCGATCACAAGCCGAAGCTGTTGCACATGCCTCAGGCACATGCCTCCTGTGGGTGTCTCTGTCTATCTTGGGAACCTGGGACTGAGAGTGACACCTGAGGGCCCTGTTACCAGAGCCACCTAGTTACCATAAGCAGAGGAGACCAGTACATCATTAAAAGCAAAAGCTAATGATGCAGTCCTCCAATCCCTCCTTTGCTTGGCTGGCCAGGGGCGTGCAGTTGGACCCTCTGTGTCACTGAGGATGCAGGCCAGCATGGCTCAGAAAGCTCACCATAGGCAGAGACCAGAGTAGCTGGAGGTCTCACACTGACTTTTCCCTTTGCACCACTGGGTTCAGAGACTATTTTAGAAGACACCAAATGGAGCAAGAAGCATATAACCATATAACCAGAGGGAGTCAGCAGGCTGTCCATATGAAGGAAAAGAAAAACCACCTTCCCTTGTGTCCTCTCTCTTCACTTCCTCTGGACTACCAGATTTTATACCAAACCTGGGTACACACAGAGTTTTGTACCTGACAAAGTGGTTGCAATGAGATGTAGGGGATCCATGCAGCCAAATAGTTGCTTTTATCCAGCCCCCCCCCCCACTTTTATCTTTATGTTTGTTTTTCAGTCCATTCCCCCTCACCCACCCACCCACCCTTCATCTATTCATCCAACATCCATCCATTCACCCACCCATCATCCCTCCATTCACTCACCTATCATCTATCTGTTCATCCATCCATCCATCCATCCATCCATCCACGGACTAGTATTTAAACTAATACTAGTGTGCTGGGGATTGTTAGACGCTAACCCTGAAGGGGACAGGTGGATAAACAACCATGACAATTCACACAGCATTGAAATCTATAGATGCAATTCTTCTTCTTCTTAAGATCTAGCGAGGCCAACAAGCCAGAAGACAGTTACTATTAGAGATACTTGGTTGCTCACAGTTCCTAAGAGGAGGGGTGCACAGTCATGGCTGCACCAGGGTACCATCAGGAGGGAGGACAAGGAGTGTTGTGGAAGGAGCCTTTGTTGTCATTCCTTGGGTAGGGCAAGCAAGGCCAGGATATTTGGGATTGGCCAACCTGCATATTTTCACTAGGCTCCTGGATATGACTGTCCCCAGTTATCTTGTACCTGGCCATGGGGCGATGAGGGTGGGTGGCCAGTAGCCTAGCTCGAAAGAGCACGGCACAGGTGGTTTAGTGTAGTTGGTAGGCCCCAACAGGGTTGCTTTGTGTACGAAGGATACAATCCAGTTGCTTATGGTCTAGAAACTGGCTAGCTCTGGGAGGAGCAGCCTAAGGTTATCAAAGGTCCCAGATATCACAGCAGCAGAATCAAAAGACATGCTCAGGCCAACGGTCTCCAGGGGCCTCCGCACTCAGCCTGCAGGCCACGGGTACATCTCGCTGTCTTTGCCTGGGCATCTGTTTAAAATCTTGCTATGCTGATGCCTCAGGCAGTGAATGGCATCCTCTCTTGTGGCTCACAGGCTTTCTCTATTCCCTGCTGCTTTGTCTCAGGCCACTCACATGCGTCTGTCACCTGCTCGTTCCCGGTGTGCACCCTCATCTCTGTTTCCCACCTGCAGAGAACACTGTCCGGTGGACATTTTTCTCTCACTTTATGGTCAGTCATCCCTCTTCCCTAGCCCTCCACTGCCCCGCCTGGCCTCCTGAGAGCAAGCCACGGTTGTTCCCTCCCCGAGGCTTCTGTTCTGTTTATCGTTAAAATCATGGTGTGTGTGTGTGTGTGTGTGTGTGTGTGTGCGCGCGTGCGCGTGTGTGGCACATATATATAGATCAGAGGGCAGCTTGCCAAAGGTGGCCCCACCTCCCACCATGTGGGTCCCAGGAATTGAGCTCAGGTGATGTCAGGCTTGTAGGAAGTGCCCTTACCTGTGGAGCTATCTCAAACTCCTGCTGTGGCAGACTCCTTTCCTGTGGTGATAGGAACCACTGGAGCTTCCTTCTCTTAGCCTCCTCCCCAAAGAGATTTGGGGTGAGAACACCAAGTAGAACAGCAAATCCTTACAAATACATGCTTGTGAGGGGCAGAACCTGAGGGTGAAGCCACACCCGTCTTCTGACCCAGCTCCCCTTTGGCCCATGCCCTCATTGAACAGAACCTTTGCAAGGCTGGGCTGGGATGAGTGCTGGCTTTTGGCAAGCATGCTCATTTCTCACCCAGCAGGAATTTAATGAGCACCTACTACATACATCCTGGTCCAAATAATGGGTACAATGAGAATGCCATGGGAGAAAAGAGTGGAAACAACTGGTCAGGTGGTGATGCAACTGGCCTCCAAAGATGATGGGACATGACCGGACAATTCTACTCAGCCCCAAGACTCACGGGCTAGGGTGTCATGTAGAGATGCGAAGCTTCAGATGGAGAATGGTGGGTGAGCTCTGTTCTTACCATGAGCTTATCATTTCAGCCTCAGATGAGGAAGAGCGAAGGGTCTCCCCACAGTTGTGCCGACAGGGACATGGACATGCATCCTGTCATGTGTCACAGAGTTAGAAGCTGATTAATTGATCGCCAGCTCCCAGGCTCCGCTCTGCCATGCGGGAACACTTTGTTTATCCGCTTTTGCAAACTGTTAGGCAAGCACAGAGCACAGTCCGGATTCACATCCGCTACTATTTACTTTCATTTGGCCTGCGGATGGTCATTTAAGTGCTGCATGGTTTCATACCATTAGCTTTGAGGGGGTTCATTTTTAATTGTCTCCCTGTACGAGGTGGTTGAGCACTGCAAAGGGGCCAATGACTAGCCAGGGCACAAAGAAACTCGGATGCTGAGATGGGCTCTAACCCTTGAGGAGATACTATGACCTCTCATAGGAATCCCACCCATGCTTCGATTCCAAGTCACATGGAAAGCTCTGGGTCCCTCTTGTAGGAGCCTCTGGATGAGGGCCGTGCAGGTGGTAACTGGGCTGGGGGCTGGACTGGAGGGGTGGTCCCAAAGCTTCGGCCACTGAGAAAGGCAGCCATTTTCAGAGTCTCACAAAGCCAAAGGATGGAGGCAGCTGGGTAGTCAAGCACTTCTTGACTTGTGGCATGTCATTGATTTCTTTTTGGGTACAGGCTTGTGAGTTCACAGGTGCATGTATGTACGGAGGCGTGCCTGCCCATGTAGAAGTCAGGAGTCAACTCCACCTCAATTGCTCCCTACCTTGTCATTTTTTTTTTTTTTTTTTGTTCCTGCTTCTTCAGGTCTAGGGTTACAGGTGCAGTCACCACGTCTGGTGTTTATGTGGTGCTGGGGATCTGAACTTGGGTCTTCATGCTTGGACAGCCCAAGTCTTCTAGACTCCTCTTACAGATTCACTGGGCTATGCCATGCTTTCTGATCAAGCAGCAGCCTTGTTCCTGACCAGTGGCTGCTCTACCTTCCCCGAACCCCCATTTTGCCCAGCATCTATTAGAAGCACAAACTTGGCCACATGTGCTCACCCTGCTTAAGTCTCCTTCGTGTTCCTCTCCCTCCTCCTCAGAATGAAAATTCAGGTCACAACTGTGGCCTTGGAGCGCCAAGACCAGAGAGCTCACTTGTACTTTACCTCCTGCAATCCCTATGGCCCATCCTTCCAAGCCTCTTGGACCTTGTATCAGATCTGCAAGCAGGCATCACATGCTACTTTTGGCAACCTTTGCACGATGTCCTCCTTTGCTGAGGGTAGCCGCCTCTTGACCTTGGAGACCCATTTCTTCCCATGCATCAAGCCTCAGGCTGACTGCTAGCTCCTGGGAGACCCTTAAATCACCCCCCTTACTTTGGGCTTCTCCTGGCTTTCTTTTACTTTTTCCAGTTCTGTCTCCCCAGGGGCAGGGACCAGGTCTGTTTCCTAGTGAATGCAGTGGTCACAGTGGGTGACACTGTGTGACAGTGGGTGACACTAGTCACGGAGAAGATGCTCTAGGAGCACTCCCTGGATTGAGTGTATGAGTGCAGAAAGGGCTTGGCTTTGAAAAGTTCAATTGGTCTCGTTCATAGCCCATGCCATTGGCATAACGGTGCAGATCAGAGGATCAGAGGGTCACACCTCCTCACTCTCCTCCCACATCAGAGGTGACACCACACCACAGCAGCTGTGATTCTCCTGGGCTCTGCGGGGAACTGATCTTCAGGGTTGTGGAAACCTTCAAGTTGCTGAAACCTTCACAGGTCTCTAGAGCTATACCCAGGGGTGCCAGAACCAGATTTAGGTCTTCAAGACACGGCAATTCAAGACCTTTCCTTGCACCAAACTGGGCCAGCCTCCGGCTCAAGCAAAGCTTGGGCTAGACTATTAAGAAAACATGTCTCTTGAAGCTGGGGAGACAGTTCAGTTTGTTAGCATGAGAACTTGAATCTGATCCCCAGAACTCACACCAAAAATCCGGGTGGTGATGCACGCCTGTAATCTAATGCCGGGGAGATGGGGACATGAATTTCCGGGGCTCACCAGTCAGCCAGTCCTAGCCTACTTGGTGAACTCCAAGCCAGTGAAAGACCCCAGGAAAAAAGTATGGTTGATGGCACCTGAAAAATGATGTCCAAAGTTGACCTCTGGCCTCCACACACATGTTCACACACAAGTATACACATGAAGAAGAAAATGTATCCTGTTTCTCTGGCTTCCACATGCATGTGTACACATGCACACATGCACACATACACACACACACACACACACACACACACACACACACACGAAAATGGAAATGTGTCCTGTTTCTCAAGAAAAAGGCTGCAGGATAGTCAGTCTTGGTCCTATCTTCATTTTGGTCTGCAAGGAACATAGAGGGAGCCAGGCCTCTGCCCCGGGGCAGAGCCAATGCCCCATTCCAAAAGTCTAGTTCATGTTTACAAACAGTGTTTTTTTTTTCCCTTAGTGATATATAGTGAACGCCTTCCCATGCCAATAAACATAATTACACACTATTCCCCCAAAGTCTTGTTTGGAGATTAGATAGAAGATAAATGTTTCCCTTGTGCTAATTCTAGCTCAGTTTGTATTACTGTTTTGCAACGTAGGCAAACTGTTTTCTTCTTATTTAAGCATCGAAACCCTGCTTTTTAAACTGTTATGGCATACAAATCGCCTTGGAGTAACAGATGTCTGCTGGATGGAGTTGTTTCCCAGGAAAATAACCGGCTGCTCTACGGTCTCCAGAGGAAGGGTGGCTGTGCAAATGCGTGTCATGTGGTCCATTTGTCACCCCCTCCCCCTCTTAAGACACAGGGGACAACACAGTGCCTGGGCTGCCTTCTAACTGTCTGCACTTACAGCTGGAGACAGAGGATAGAGGCAAGACTGTGGCATCGCAGGAGTGTCACCCTGTCCCTCCCTCCTGGAGGAAGGGCGTTTCTTCAGTTTCCTAGGTGAGCAAGGTCATGACACTGAGGCACCAAGCTGTGTGTATACTTTTACTAAGTTGGCCAATTTCCCCAGAATCTTAGTAGTTAATCTATTGATTATCATTGCCAGCATCACCTGTCATCACGATCATCACCAGCATCATTTATCACTGCCAACCTCCACCACCACTACTACCTCCTCCTCCTCATCCTCCTCTTCCTCCTCCTCTTCCTCCTCTTCCTCCTCCTCTTCCTCCTCTTCCTCCTCCTCTTCCTCCTCCTCCTCATCATCATCACCATAATCACCATCACCAGCATTATCACTGATGTCATGATCCCTTTAATACTGAGAATTCTGGTTATGTGAGGATCCTGGTTTATCTGTGCTGTGCTGTTCCATTGCCTAAACTCTGACCCCGAGCTCTATTGCTTTCTAGCTGTGTGACCTCGAGTGAGTCACACATCCTTATAAGCCTGTTTCTTCTCTTGTCAGATGGTTATACCATGGGAGCCTAAACTTTAGTCTGTTTAGGCTCCTATAACAAAATACCCTAGGCTGGTTGTTAGACAACAGAAACTCACATCTAGAGGCTAGAAGTCAAGATCAAGGTAAGGTAGGTCTTCATAAGGATGCCTCCTTACTGTGATCCCGTGTGCTGACAGGGGTTAGCACACTCCCTCAGACCCCCTTTGTAAAGGCACCAATTTCATTCTTAGGTCAGCACCCCCAAGACTTAAGTTCCAAAGGCTACCCCTCTGGATCAAGTCACACTGGGGTTGTGGTTCCAACACATGACTTTTGGAGGAACACAAGAGTTCAGGCTCCAGCACTGTCTAAGACTCATAAGAGAATGCATGTCACATGTAAGGCGGTGCCTGGTACACAGGGGGTTAATAAATACTAGTATACTGGGGAATCATGCAGTGACAGAGGCTGTCTGGTCTGTCTGAGGTCACACAGGAGGGACAGAGTTTCCTTGTCTGAGTTCTAGACAAGGTCTCTTTTCACTGTCACCTGCCCAGCTCTAACACAAGCTATGCCTGGTGTTGTTTGAGTAGCCACAGAAAGCAACCCATGGCCAGAGCTGGGTCTGCATATCATTCAAATGATGAGCATCCTAATCTTCAGAGTGGGATCTGTTGAGGCCCAGAGGATGGCCAGCCAAGAAGCAAGTCGGGACGAAAGCGAGAGAGAGAGCTAGCGATAGAGACCTCGGCTGCTGAGACACAGCTCAGTTTCCAACTCGAAGTCAGCTTCCTTATTAAATAGAGTGGCTAGGCTGAAGGCAAGAGTGTGTGAGGGGCATGGAGGGCTACAGGGGAAGTAGCTCGGGAGGGTGGAGCTGGACAGTCTCTAGACAGTCCGCATCTGAAGGTAGAAGAGGAGACCCTGGCGTATCTGCGCCATCTGGCAGACAGAAAGGTCTCAGGACTTGGGAGATGGCTCAGCTGGTATAGTGTTTGCTACATAAGCATGAACACCTCAGTTGGGCCCCCAGTACCCACATGAAGAAAAGCTTCATAAGATGTTCACAGCTGTAGAGGGAGAACAGGAGGGATCCCTGGGACTTGCTGGCCAGCCAGTCTAGTTAATTAGTGAGCTCCAGGTTCAGTGAGGGTCCCTGTCTCAAAAAATAAGGTGGAGAGTGATGGAAGGCACCTGATTTTGATCTCTGGCCTCCACATGATCATGTATACGTATGACCAACACACACACACACACACACACACACACACACACACACACACATGCACACAAAGATTGCAGGATGTCCCTGCAGTTTGCAGCTCTACCTCACAGGGGCGATAGTGAGCCACGGAGGGAGAGAGCCACCTAGCTCCTAGCAAAGAAAGTTTTTGCTGAGAGAGGACCCTCCCAGGCCTTGGTCACCATCCTGGGTGGATTCTTTTATACCAGAGGATGCCCTGTGAGGCCCCTTTCCCAGGTCTGGTTGTACTAATCTTCAAAGACCTGCCAGGTTCGTGCCAAGTGACCAGGGCCACTGACCTGAAAACCGAATATGGGCTGCCGAGCTAAGACTTGGTCTAGAAGACGAGCAGCTGTATCTCTCCTTGCAGTGCAGGCCTAGGGCTACCTGAGCAGGAAGAAGAGGCTTAAGGGGCTTCCTTGTGTGCGGAGATTTCCCTCCACTCACGTTTTTGCTTTTGATTTCATCTCCTGCTTTGGGCTCTGCCACTCTGAAAGATGCCACCTGTTCCCAAGAGGCTGTCAGTGGGACACTGATATTTATTTCATTAGTGCTGGTTTGTTTTGTTTTAATGTGTGGAGGCAATGTTTTGTGGGATTTTCTTGTTGCCTTTTGGTACTGGGTCTTACATATGTAGTAGCCCTGGCTGGCCTTGAACTCATGACAACCCTCCTGCTTTAGCCTCCCAACTGCTCACAAGTGAGATTACAAGCGTATATCACCACCATACCCAGCAGCAGTATTGTTTCAATGCAAGTTGAACTGAACTTAAAAGAAATGAAAGGTTTTTTTTTATTTATGAGTACAGTACACTGTAGCTGTCTTCAGACACACTGGAAGAGGGCACTAGATCCAATTACAGATAATTGTGAGTCACCATGCGATTGCTGGGATTTGAACTCAGGACCTCTGGAATAGTAGTCAGTGCTCTTAACCACTGAGCCATCTCTCCAGCCCTGAAAGATTTTTTTTTTTTTTTTTTTGGTTTTTTTTTTTCGAGACAGGGTTTCTCTGTGTAGCTCTTGCTGTCCTGGAACTCACTCTGTAGACCAGGCTGGCCTCAAACTCAGAAATCCGCCTGCCTCTGCCTCCCAAGTGCTGGGATTGAAGGCGTGCGCCACCACCGCCCGGCGTCTGAAAGATTTTTTTAAATAATTTTATTTCACGATAAACTGCCTGAGCCTAAAGCTACATTAACAAAGATCAAGAAATGACTGGCTGGGTACACAGAAGCTTAAAGGTTTAAAATGGTTGAGATATTAAACTTTCCTCTTACCCATTACTCGACCCGAAAAGTAAACACTTAAATTCTTATCTTGAGCCAAAGAGATGACTCAGTAAAGGTGCTCGCTGCCACTCTGATGACCCGAGTTGGATCCCCGGTCCCTCATGGTGGAAGGAGAGGAGCTACACTCTGACCTCCACACATGTGCCATGGCACCGTGACCTGGGCACACTCCCTGCCCCCGACATACAGGTGCACACATAATAAATGAAAGAATAAAATTTAAATCTTCACTTTGCTTTGGGTGTTTATTCTAAACTATAGTCATTATTTCTTAAATGTCAGAGACAAGGGGCTAAAATTTAATTCTTTCTACTCATGCTGGCTGGAGTAATTTTCTTGAACAGATGAATTATCTAAAACACGTTTCAAAACTCAGAACCAGATTGATACCACCAGCTAATTTCCTGTTTCATATCCTCTTTTTTATTATTACAGCATTTTAATTATACAGACTAATGGATTTTAATTATACCGACTAATAGATTTCATTGTGACAATTTCATACATAAATGTAACATACTTTTTGTGTTGCGTTTCTTTTTAATCACAGCAACATGATGAAAATCCAACTTTTCAAAGATCTGACTCCATCTAAAGGAATGTAGAGCTAATGCCAGTGACAGAATGGACTTGCCAGGAGAGCAAAGGCACGAACAAGCAGGCCCGGAGTAAGCTTCCCTCTTCCGTGTTCTTTATACAGGCTGCCAGCAGAAGGTGTGGCCCAAATTAAGGGTGGATATTCCCACCTCAAAAGATTTTTCCACCCCCACAAAATATCCAGATTAAAAGTGGGCCTTCCCACTTCAAATGATTTAATTAAGAATGTGTGTGTGTGTGTGTGTGTGTGCGTGTGTGTGTGTGTGTATACCTTATGGGTGTACAAGCAGCTCAGGTTTTAGTTAATTCCAGATGTAGTCAATTTGACAACCAAGA
>JADRCD010184993.1:0-37790 GCA_019843815.1 Montemys delectorum | reverse complement strand
GAGAGAGAGAGAGAGAGAGAGAGAGAGAGAGAGAGAGAGAGAGAGAGGATCCAGCCCAGAACTAAGAAATGTGTTGCAGTCAACAAAGATGAAAAGGAGTTGGAAATTTTAAAATGATTTTGACATCAGACATGAAGATGCAGAGTTTGGAGTTTACCCAAATGGTTTCCTGTCTTACTTTTGAGATTACAGTAAAATGATTGGATGAATCTCTGAATACACATTGAACTTTGGACTTTTAATACTTTTGAGACTGTTATAAATTATGGAGACTCTGAAAGTTGGAGTAATGTATTTTGTATTATGTTTAGGTGTGGACCCCATAGTCTCATCTGTTTGAAGAAGCCTATAGGGACCAGAGAGTAGAATGTTATGATTTGTATATCCTCACTCAAAGGAGTGGTGATAATGGACTGAACCTCTGAACCTGTAAACCAGCCCCATTTAAATATTGTTCTTATAAGTGTTGCATTGGTCATGGTATCTGTTCACAGCAATAAAACCATAAGACATTGCTCTAGCCTAAACAAAGAGAATTGGCAGCCTTGTCTTATATCTGATTTTACTGGGATTGCTTTAAGCTTCTCTCTGTTTAATTTGATGTTGGCTATTGGCTTGTTGTATATTGTGTTTATTATTTTTAGTTTGTGCCTTATATCTATGATCTCACCAAAATTTTTATCATGAAGGAGAATTGGATTTGTCAATGGCTTTTTCAGTATCTAATGAGATGATCTGTGTCTGTTTATTAGATTGTTTGTTTTTTCAGTTTGATGAGGTGGTGGATTACATTGATAGATCTTTGTATGTAGAATCATCCCTGCATCTCTGGAATGAAGCTACTTGATCATAGTGGATATGCATTTTGATATGTTCTTGGAATCAGTTGGCAAGGATTTTACTGAGTATTTTTATACTTATGTTCATGAGTGAAATTGCTCTGTAATTCTTTTGCTCTGTGTGTTCCCTTTTTGTTTTTCTTGTGGAGTCTTTGTATGGATTAGGTGCATAATGTCTTTGGCCTCATAAAATGAATTTGGCAATGGTCCTTATGCTTCTATTTTATGGAAAAATTTGAGTAATACTCAAAAATTTGGTAGAACTCTATTTTAAAATGATCTGACCCTGGGCTTTTATTTTGTTATTTATTTTTTTGGTTTAGAGACTTTTAGTGACTGCTCATTTCCTTGGGCATTATAGGACTACTTTAATTGTTTATCTGACCTTGAGTTAACTTTGGTACTTAGTATATATCTAGAAAATTGTCAAATTTGTTTAGATTTTTCAATTTGGTAGAGTAGAAGTGTTTGAAGAAAGACCTAATGGTTCTTATGATTTCCTAGTGTTCTGATATGTCCCCATTTTCATCTCTGATACTAATTTGGACACTGTCTTTCTGCTTTTTAATTAGTTTGGCTAAGGGTTTATCTTTATGGTTTTCTCAAAAAAAAATTGTGGCTTCATTGATTCTTTTTCTTTCTAATTCTTTGATTTGAGTTCCAATTTTGATTATTTCCTGCTATCTACTCCTCTTCCATGTGCTTGCTTCATTTTTATTTTCAAGAGATTTCAGTGAACTTTTAAATTGTTAGTCCATGAACTCTCCAAAATCATTACTTGTCATGGAATGGGGTTTCTTGCAGGGACCCCGTGTTCCACGGGACATGGATCCTGGTCAGGTGGGCTCGGGATTTGGCTGGGTCAGACAGATAGACTCAACACAAGGAGTGTAGGATCTGAATGTATTTCTTAAAAATGGTATGAGACTATTACAATCATTGCAAAAGAGAAATGAAAAATCTGGCAGCTCAGCGGTCAAGGTACATTTGAGGCCATTTAAAATACACTGGGTCTAAAAACAGAAGCCATCTCCTTAAGACTGGTGCATCACCAGTCGAGATTCAAGAGATTGAGCAGTCGAGCATTCAGCATTTGCGGGGACCCCGTGTTCTGGGGGATGATGGGTTCTGGCCAGGTGGGCTCGGGATTCGTCTGGGTGGGACCCATCGTCCCGTGGAACACGAGGTCCCCACAATTACTAAGGTACTTAGTGCTATGAACATTCCTCTTACCTCTGCCTTAATTGTCTCATAACTTTAGGGGTGCTGTACCTTCATTTTAACTGAATTATAGAATGGGTTTAATATTTTTCTTTATTTTATTCCTGACCCAGTGATTATTGAGTAGAGAGTTGTTTCAGTTTCTGTGAGTATTGAGGCTTTCTGTTGTTTCTGCTGTTGTTGAAGTTCAGCTTAAATCCATGGTGGTCTGTGTCTTAGTTAAGGTTTTACTGTGGTGAACAGGTGCCACGACCAAGGCAGTTGTCTTTATTTTTCATTTTTTTATTGCTTATTTTATTTATTTACTTGTCAAAGGTTATGCCTCTTCCCAGTTCCCTGTCCAGAAGCCCCCTATTCCTTCCTCCCTCTCACTGCCTCTATTAGGTTGCTCTCCCATCAGCCCACTCACTCATGTCTCAGCTACCTACCATTTCCCTATCCTGGGTCTTCAAACATCCACTGGACTAAGGGGCCCCCCTCTCAGTGATGCCAGATAAGCCAGTACTCTGCTACATATGCAGCTGGTGCCATGGTTACACACTGTGTACTCTTTGGTTATTTGATTAGTCCCTGGGAGCTTTGGGGAGGGGTCTGCTTGGTTGATATTGTTATTTTAAATTTGAGATTGCAAACACCTTCAACTTTTACACTCATTGTTCTAACTTTCCCACTGTGGTCCCTGCACTCAGACTAACGTTTGGTTGTGTACAACCATATCTGTTCTGGTCAGGATCTGTTTGAAACTCTCAGGAGATGGCTGTATCAGGCTCTTGTCAGGAAGCAATTACTGGAATCTGAAATAGAGTCTGGGTTTGGTGTCTGCATGTGGGATGGATCCCCAGGTTGGGCAGTCTCTGGATGGACTTTCATTCAGTCTCTGCTCTACTCTTTTCCTCTGTATTTCCTTTAGACAGGAGTAATTCTTGGTTAAAATTTTGGAGATGTATGGGAGATTTACAATTTTTTGAGGTCCCATTTGTTGATTCTTAATGTTAGAATGTAAGCCATTGGTGTTCTCTTCAGGAAATTTTCCTCTGTGCCCATATATTCGAGGCTTTTCCCC
The DNA here is from genome assembly GCA_019843815.1 of Montemys delectorum. Lineage (NCBI taxonomy): Eukaryota > Metazoa > Chordata > Mammalia > Rodentia > Muridae > Montemys > Montemys delectorum. Next base: position 34,667 of record JADRCD010184993.1, on the reverse strand, counting down.
ACTTTCTCTTCTATTAAATTCAGTGTATCTGGTTTTATGTGGAGGTCCTTGATCCTCTTGGACTTGAGCATTGCACAGGGAGATAAGAATGGATCAATTTGTATTCTTCTACATAAGGACTGCCAGGTGAATCAGCACTATTTGTTGAAAATGCTGTCATTCTTCCACTGGATGGTTATAGCTCCTTTGTCAAAGATCAAGTGACTATAGGTGTGTGGGTTCATTTCTGAGTCTTCAGTTCTATTCCATTGATCTGCCTGCCTGTCATTGTACCAATACCATGCAGTTTTTATTACTATTTCTCTGTAGTACAGCTTGAGGTCAGAGATGGTGTTTCCCTCAGATGTTCTTTTATTGTTGAGAATTGTTTTCACTATCCTGGTTTTTGTTATTATTGTTGTTGTTGTCGTTGTTGTTGTTCTTGTTGTTAATTCCAAATGAATTAGAATATTGCTCTTTCTAAATCTATGAAGAATTGAGTTGGAATTTTGATGGGGATTGCATTGAATCTGTAGAATGTGTTCGGCAAGGTGGCCACTTTTACTATATTAATTCTACCAAACCATTAACATTGGAGATCTTTCCATCTTCTGAGGTCTTATTCAATTTCTTTCTTCAGAGATTTAAATTCTTGTAAGACATATTTTTCACTTGTTTGGTTAGAGACACACCAAAATACTTTATATGGTTTATGACTATTGTGAAGTGTGTCATTTCCCTAATTTCTTTCTCAGCTTGTTTCTAATTTGAGTATAGGAAGGCTACTCATTTGTTTTAGTTTTATATTCAGCCTTTGCTGAATTTGATTATCAACTGTAGGAGTTCTATGGTGGAATTTTTTGGGTCCCTTAAGTATCATATCATATCATCTTCAAATAGTGATATTTTGACTTCTACCTTTTCAATTTGTATCCCTTTAACGTCCTTTTGTTGTCTAATTACTCTAGCTAAACCTTCAAGTACTATATTCAACAAGTAGAGAAAGAGTGGACAACCTTGTCTAGTCCTGATTTTAGTGAGATTGCTTCAAATTTTTCTTCATTTAGTTTGATGGTTGCTACTGTTTGGTTGTATATTGCTTTTACTATGTTTGGGAATGGGCGTTGAATTCCTGATCTTTCAAAGACTTTTGTCATGAAGAGATGTTGGATTTTGTCAAGTGCTTTTTCAGCATCTAATGAGATGATCATATATATTTTTTTCTTTGAGTTTGTTTATGTAGTGGTTTGCATTTGATGTATTTCCTTATATTGAACAATTCCTGCATCCTTGGGATGAAGGCGACTTGGTCGTGGTGAATAATGGTTTTGGTGTGTTCTTGGATTTGGTTTGTGAGAATTTTATTGAGTAGTTTTGCATTGATATTGGTAAGGGAAGTTTGGTCTGATGTTTTCTTTCTTTGTTGGGTCTTTGTGTGGTTTTGGTAACAGCATAACTTTAGATTCATATAATGTATTGGATAGTGTTCCTTATGTTTCTGTTTTGTGGAATAGTTTGAAGAGTATTGTTATTTGGTCTTCTTTGAAGGTCTGATGGAATTCTGAACTAAACCTATCTGGTCCTGGGCCTTTTTTGGTTGGGAGACTTTTAAAGACTGCTTCTATTTCTTTAGGGGTTATGGGACTGTTTAGATGGTTTATCTGATCCTGATTTAACTTTTGTTTCTGGTATCTGTCTAGAAAATTGTCTATTTAATCGAAATTTCCAAGTTTTGTTGAGTATAGGCTTTTGTGGTAGGATCTGATGATATTTTGAATTTCCTCAGTTTCTGTTGCTATAGCTCCCTTTTCCTTTTTGATTTTGTTAATTTGGATTCTGTCTCTGTGCCCTCTGCTTAGTCTGACTCAGGGTTTATGTATCTTGCTGATTTTCTCAAAGAACCAGCTCCTGATTTTGTTGATTCTTTGTATAGTTCTTTTTGTTTCTACTTGGTTGATTTCAACCATGAGTTTGATGATTTCCTGCTGTCTATTCCTCTGGTTTGTATCTATTTCTTTTTGTTTTAGAGCTTTAAGACATGCTTTCAAGCTGCTAGTGTATGTGCTCTCCAGTTTCTTTTTAGAGACACTCACAGCTATGTGTTTTTGTCTTCACACTTCTTTCATTGTGTCCCATAAATTTGGGTATGTTGTGCCTTCATTTTTATTAAATTCTAAAAATGTCTTTAATCTATTTCTTTACTTCTTTGATCAAGTTATTATTGAGTAAAATGTTTTTCAGCTTCCATGTATATCTGGGCTTTCTATTGATTTTGTTGTTATTTAAGACCAGCCTTAGTTCATTGTGATCTAACAGGATACATGGGATTATTTCAATCTTTTGGAATCTATTCAGACCTGTTTTGTGACAAATTATATGGTCAGTTTTGGAGAAAGTACCATGAGGTGCTGAGAAGAAGGTATATTCTTTTGATTTCTGATGAAATCTTCTATAGATATATGTTAAATCTACTTGGTTCATAACTTCTGTTAGTTTCACTGTGTCTCTGTTTAATTTCTCTTTCCATGATCTGTCTATTGCTGAGAATGGGGTATTGAAGTTTCCCACTATTATTGTGTGAGGTGCAACATATACTTTAGTAAAGTTTCTTTTATAAATGTGGAAGCCCTTGCATTTAGAATCTAGATGTTCAGAATTGAGAGTTCATCATGGTAGGTTTTTCCGTAGATGAGTATGAAGTTTCCTTCTCTATTCTTTTTGATAACTTTTGGTTGAAAGTCAATTTTATTTGGTATTGGAATGGTTAATCCAGCTTGTTTCTTGGGCTCATTTGCTTGGAAAATTTTTCTACCATTTTACTCTGAGGTAGTATCTGTCTTTGGCACTGAGGTGTATTTCTTGTATGTAGCAAAATGCTGAGTCCTGTTTAAGTGTCCAGTCTGTTAGTCTGTTAGTCTGTTTTTTTTTTAAATTGGAGAATTGACTCCATTGATGTTGAGAGATACTAAGGAAAAGTGATTGTTGCTTCCTGTTATTTTCATGTTATTTTTATGTTTGTGTGGCTTTCTTCTTTTAGGTTTGTTGGAAGAAGATTATTTTCTTGCTTTCCTAGGTTGTAGTTTTCCTCCTTGCGTTGGAGTTTTCCATCTATTGTCCTTTTAGGAGCTGGATTTGTGGAAAGATATTGTATAATTTGGTTTTGTTTTAGGATATCTTGGTTTCTTCATTTACGATAATTGAGAGTTTTGCCTGGGCTGGCATTTATGTTCTCTTAGGGTCTGAATGACATCAACCCAGAATCTTCTAGCTTTCATAGTCTCTTTTGAGAAATCTGGTGTAATTCTGATAGGTCTGCCCTTATATGTTAGTTGACTTCTGAACCACTAGAGAATCTCCAACCAGGTTCGGTGCTTGATTTCTGACTGCTTGCTTAGCCTTTAGTGCAGCAGGAGATTTCTGCTGACTACTACGCTTGCAGCTAAATTGCTGGAAACTGCCAATATTGGGAACAAGGTCAGAGCCATAGGGCATGTGGTAGGATGGGAAAGGCAGAGGCAGTAGAATAGGTCTTAGGAAACTGAGTCAAAGGAAAGCATCCTTTAGATGGTAGAAGTCATTATCCTTTCCTTCTGATTATTGTGGCCTGCTTCCAAAGATCTCGAGTCTCCCAAAATTTGGGGCAAGAGCCTGGCTTCAGAATGGGTAGTGTGGTAGGGATGAGGGAGCAATGGAATGGGATTTGAGGAACTGAGTCTAGGGAGTAGGACAGTTCTGTTAGCAGGAATTCATTTATCTATCCTTCTATGAGATCCAATTTTTTTAAAATACAAAAGAGTCATAACATATAAAGTTTCTTAGAGGAAATCAAAAAAGACTATTATATTTAATTAATATTAATATATCTGAAAAATAGACATTAACTTATGCCTATAGGTAGATATATTTAAATAAATATATTAATATTTATTGATTTTTAAAACATTTATACAAAACAATATAAATTATATAAATAAATATATACATTCTGTTTCTATAATGAAAGTATTGTTTGTCCAGTTCACTCTTGGTTCTATATTTGAGGATCATTATAAATGTACATGAAGTACTTAATTAAAGAAATACATACTATTACTGAACTGAGCATACCAATTTGCGAAAGTAATAAGGCTATCCAATTGCAGCTTGACAAATCTATGGGTTACTGCAGTTGGTAGCAGGAAGAGGCACGGTTACAAGATAACTACACCACCTGGATGTCTTTTGAGGAAATTTATGTATAACAACAATACTGAATAGTCCCACTTGTAATGTGTAATTTAGGAGAACTGCACAACTAGAAGTTAACTGCTTGTATGACCTCAAGGAAGGGCTTTGTTAACCCTATGAGACAGCTTCCCTACCATAAGTGAATATTACTAGACCTGATCCCATGATGGTCTTGTACAGGGTTATAGAGTTTCTCAGACAAAAAAAGATGCCAATTACTATGTCTGATCATAGCATCTAAGGAAACAGTTACATAGAAGACTCATTGTATAGATATATATTATAGCATTCAAAATAAACATAGGACTGGATAAATAACAGTTATATCTTGAGATGGTAAGTAGAGGGAAAAAGTCCTGGTTGGGGTTTAAGTATATATTAATTTTTTTACTACATGAGAAAAAGTTAAAATAAGTAATTACTGTTATTTAAAATTATATTAATTAAGTGAAATCATAGTAAAAAAAGGAAAAAAGCTATTGTGGGATTTGATTCTCAATTATAAATTGTCAATGATGAATATTTTCAAATTGGCTTGTTTTATAAATATAATTTGAAAACAATGACATAAGTGTTAATTTAGAAAGACAATATTTTGTAATTCTTTTATATTTTATATATTTTTATTTTGTATATTTCATTGTATATGTTATTATTTTAGCCTTTAATATCTTACACCTCCTCAACCTTTGGGTAAAAAAGTGATAATATATTCACATTATATATTGCTTTAATTTTATGAGAACCAGGCCTGAATTGACGACATTCATTGTTCTTATTCTTTATGGAACAAGGATGGTAATGAGAAGCAAAAACTAAATAAATTTTTCTTCTGTCAACATTATTTAAAATGTAATTGCATAATATTTCCTATAATAATCTTAAAAGCATTTTGTGTTAGAGTCATAAGTATGGCTCAGAGTTTTATTTATCATGAAAAAAGAATAAGAAATCTAATTATAGTTCTTAATGTTACTTACATATATATCCATGAAAAACATTATTTTCATATATTAAGTAAGCATTACTCCTGTGAAGCAAAGTGCCATTAGGAAACAGCGCCCACACTAACAAGCATTTAGCTTTTATTTTTATTTTTTACAGCTACTACTCTTTCTAGCTCTGAGGGTTCCTGTATCTCACATGAACTTACCTCAGATTTAATCTCTGTGCTCCTACAATACTGTCTTGTCTCTTTATTTCATCAGGAATTCTGTACTTGTGCCTATTCTCTGAGTCATCCAAGCCGAAGGAGCCTAATGGATGATTTAGTGAGCTCACAATAGTACTAATGATAATATTGGGCCCCAAAGTTGTTGGAGGAATTACAGAATTATGAGTGAAGGACTGGAGAGGTGACTCAGAATTTAGCATGGACAATTCTTGTAGAAGACCCAAGTCTGATTTCCAGTACCTAAGCCCACAGACATCTGTATTTCAATTCAAAGTAACAATTGCTTAGTGTATATAGCTGTATGATAAGAACAAACCTCAGACATTCAGTTTACATTGCTGCTTATACCAGCAGTTGTATTTCTATTACTTTTATCTGATAAAGCTTATGGTGAAAAAAATGATTATAAACCAATTACAAAAAAATTTCAAGAGAATGCTTAAAAGGACACTGGTGCTATGAAGAACAAAGGAAGAAATGGAATAGGATTTTAACTGATGTAGAAGAAAAGGAAAGTAATACGGTAGGAAGTGGGGGGAGACATGAAGAACACTAAGAATGCTTTTTAAAAGCTATAGAGAATATTGCTGAAGACTACACTTCCAAATACAAATATAACACACATATGTGTGTGTTATACATATACATATACATATGTGTGTATTTCAAATAAAATTATGCTACATGGAGTTATAATGACTCCTTATAAATCTACAGACAAACTAACAAAAACCATAGCAAGGAACATGGAAAACCTTTCAAGTTGTTAGTGGTTTTCAAGAAATCTCTCTAAAATAATATGGTTAATGCATTTCAGGTGTTTTTCTCCCCAAAATTGAATTTAAATGTATATTGCTTAAGACAGGACATACTTTGGATGCAGAACTTGGAGAAATAGATCTGGAATTAACTTGGGTGCCTTTTCATTCAGAACTAGCTCACATCCAAAGGCTGAATAGAAGTTGTCAAAAGATAAAAGCCTTCAGTATGCTACCTAGTTATAAAGCACCTTGACCCATAGCAATGAAAATCTCAGTAAGATATTCTTGATGGTGTACTATCAGCACTTTTACCTTGAGGGTACCATGCAGCTGTTTATTTTGACCATAAAGTTCATTCAACAGGAGGGATTTCATGCCTGGTACTGTAAAATCAGCCTAATTTTTCCATAGTCTGAAACAAGGTAGATTCTAAATTGCATAGTGCATGTTGTTAGCATCAGAAGTAGTTTTACAATCACCCTCAGAATCCTAAGCAACCTTTATGGTCTTAGGGGTGGGCTTTTCACAGCCCCTATGACCTACCTCCCAGCCTTCATACAAAATAGGACCTTGACACTTGGGTGACTCCACTCTCTAAAGCAGTTTTTGTGATCCCTCCCCCTCTCAGGCTCTTGCAGCCATAGAACAAACTCAGAAGCTTAGGTGGGGTGCTTCTTCTGTGAGTCCAGAACTCACTATAACCCCTAGCATCCACATGAAAACCTGGTGCGTTTAGCCTGGCTGCACTTTTGTATTAGTTGTTGGATTTTTCTCAGGGCACCAATACAAATAGTTCAATAACATATTCCCATCACCCAATGGGTGCATAGTCATCTTTGACTATGCCTCCAGTTTCTTAAGTCTCCTGGAAAATCTCAAATCTTTAAAACTGATGCCTGATTTGAGAGCATCAAAGCTTGGCTATCTCTGCAATAAGGTCTGGATTCAGTACTCATTAGAAAATGGCTCTAAATGGCCAGTTAATGCCACATTAAACCCAATTATTTTAAAGGATCTTCATATATACTTCCAGTGATCCAGTAAATGGAAAGAGGTCCAATATGCTCAATATGTTTCCTTTGCCAGCTTCCCACATAGAACCACCCCCAAGTCTGGGACATCCAGAGCCCTTCTGTTGCTAAACATCATCTCTGCTAGAGTGGCCTGCAGTACAAAATGTGTCAATTCTTCTTGGCACTCAGATATATCATCACCTACCTGCCAGCTGGTCAAGAGTTTGCACATTGGTGTTCCCTTTCAATGAACTAGGAATAATTCATGAAAAAGAGCCTCTACCAATCCCGGTTGTAAACACAATACCTGCCCAACATGATAATAGAGCAGTTCAGGCTATACCTCTCCTGGTTGCTGTGGGAATATGCATTGGTGCTGGTGCTAGAGCAGTAGAGCTGACTACTTCCCTAACCCTATACAGTAAGTTCTCTTCCCACCTTGACTACAGTTTTCAAGAAATGTCTGAAACCATGGTCACCATCCAGAAATAGATCAATTCTTTGGCAGCAGTGGTGCTTCAGAAGGATGGGAACTAGAAGTCCCGACAGCTAAAGAAGGTGATCTTTGCCTCTTTCTCCAAGAAGAATGCTGTTTCTATGTTACTATGTGGAACAGTAAGAAATAAAATCCACCAGCTACAGTCAGACATCCAGAATTGCCGAGAATACCATGAAGCCTCCAATTCCTGGATTTTCAAAAAGTCTATATGGAAATGGATACTGTCATTTGTAACACCTTTCCCCTCATTATCCTGGTATTACTATTTGCTCCTTCCCTCATTAATTTGTTTCCACATTTCTTCAAGGACAAATTCTTTTAAAAAAGTTAACCATACTGATAATCAGTTCCTTTTACAGAATTACGAGCCACTGTCCACAGAGGAGCGTAATGCAAATGACTATCAAGTGGACCCCGATTCTGGAAGTCAGCTACTCTGCAAAACTGATGATGTCCCTAGACAGCAGGAAGCAGTTTAAGAGATCTGGCACCCCTACTCTAGCACCTAGGAATATATCTATACACCTGTATTTTATATGTATAGCTGTGTCATCAATATTTATTTATATGTGTGTTTCTGTTATCTTATGTATTCCTTTGTCCTGTATCTTACTTATTTTCTAATTTTGACCATAACACAGAAACCACATTCAAAAAAGCCTGTCAATATAATTTAAAATAAATACAAGATGACAATAATTATATCCAAATAGATTTACCAAAATTTACTAAATTGTGTGTGTGTGTGTGTGTGTGTGTGTGTGTGTGCGCGCGCGCGCACGTTTAATAGTGTTTATGGTTGGGCATGTTTGGGGCCATCTTACGGTCGGTCATATGCATATATGCATACTAGGAAAGTATTCTACCTATATCACTAGCTAAATTGAATCCAAGAAATAGAAGAAATAGATGGAAATTAAGAAATAATAAAGCCGGGCAGTGGTGGTGCACGCCTTTAATCCTAGCATGTGAGAGGCAGAGGCAGGCGGATTTCTGAGTTTGAGGCCAGCCTGGTCTACAGAGTGAGTTCCAGGAAAGCCAGGGCTATACAGTGAAACCCTGTCTCGAAAAACCAAACAACAACAACAAAACAAAAACAAAAACAAAACAAAAAAAACAGAGAATAAGGTGTTTTTTTAATATGTAACTGAAAGTGATGAAATTTCATTGCTGAAATATGTACAATTGTTTATCTTAAGATTAACATATACATAAATATGATATGTATACATGTATACACATACAAATTTCAAGTGCTATTTCTTCATAGTGAATGACCTGGAAGTTCATTGTGTGATGCTGCCAGCTAAAAATGGATTTTCATTTATGCTTCTACTATTCTTTATCAGCATATCTATGAAATCTTAATGATCTGATTTATTCTCAACATGAAATACTGGACTCTTCTAACAATTACTGTGTCTACTTGCTTTCTCTAGATTTGACATTCTTCTTGAAAAAATCTTTAAATAAAAATTAATGTTTCAGATGCCTTAATAACAGGGTAAGCTCAATGTGTTCCCAGAACAAATCACAACACAGAACTGTGAAATATACAAAATATCAAATGCAGGTTCAAGCCACAATGAGCAGGTATGAATATCAGCTCTGGGACAAAAGAAGTAGTTCTTGATGCATCCTGAATTCTGTATCCCTCAAAGGTATCAACAAATCCCCCTTGTTTTATCTTTGGGGCTGATCTTAGCTATCAAACTCTCACCCAAAAGAAGTATGCATCTGACAAATAACATGCCAAAATATTCCCTTACTTACATAATAATTTCAAAACTATCCATGAGATTCAATGGAAAAATAGTTATGATAATATGACATTAACTTATAGGCTGCTGCTAACTAGTCATAACTGCATAAGGTTTCTAAAACACATCCATTTATACAGGATGACACTCTGAAGGAAAAGGAGGCCCTCTGTTTGAATTCTCTAGATTTAATACATATCCCATCTTTGCATCTCATTGTGATACCTAGAACACTTACTGTGAGAAGGGAAACATTAATGTTTTAAAGACCACATTATGCTTGTTCATGTGACATTTAATGTCTGAATGCCTAGAAGTACAGATTACAGGAAGATGGCTGGATATAGTGGTGGTTAATGAATTTCTTTTGAAATGTTTCAAAGTAGATCCAATGGGTCCAGTACTCATTATCCAGTTATTTCCTTAGTTCCCAATATTAAGATTAGATGCTATCCTCTGAAGCTCAAACAGTTCCTATCACACTCTTCACACCAATGAACAAAGAACTATCATTGTATGAAAATCCAAATGAAAACCATTTCAGCTTTTCTCCTTTGTTTACCTACAGTAAATTAAAGACAGTACTAAGTCTCTGGGGAAATGTAGAAAAGATGCCCACCATAATGAATTGGAAATAAAGTTACTAGTTGAAATAGTTAAAAACAAACAATAAACAAAACCCTACAAAACAACAATAAACCACATGGTCTCAAAAGTTAGCAAATTTTTATAACTGACTCACATAATAAATTTAACCTAATATTCTGGAAGTGATAGCTTTATTTTTTAATTTGTCAATTCTAGACATATACATTCAGCCACTGGTATGTTGAAGGCAGGGTATTAAAATGTCAAATCTTTATGCTAAGACAAATTTACTGAAAAGCATTGGACAAACAGGATGTAATGATTTATTCTTAATAAAACAAAATCCTATTGCGTTTTTGTTCTCACCCCACTCTTTCTTGAGTGATTTCAAGCACCCTATGCACAATGCAAACTTTCCAGATTTTATAAGGTATCATGTTTTTGACAGACAGTTATGAAAATAGTTGGCAAGAGAAATCAATGGAAACAACATGGCAATATCAATGTTCGGTTTTAAAACAGTCATCTAAACAGGAGCAGCCTGTCTGTATATGAGGCTTTGCATATTTAAGGAAGGCCCAGTTTCTATGTCTTACCAATCTCTCTCCCTCTCTCTCTCTCTCTCTCTCTCTCTCTCTCTCTCTCTCTCTCTCTCTCTCTGTATCTATCTATCTATCTATCTATCTATCTATCTATCTATCTATCTATCTATCTACTTATTGTTTTCAATATATCTCAGTTGCAGTTTCCCCCTGCTCTAACCCTCCTAGTACATTTCACCTTCCCTCTTCCCCAGATCCACTCACTGATTCCCCATTTCCCTTCAGAAAATAACAAGGCTTCCAGGGACATCAACCTAACACAGCATACCAAGATACAATAAGACTAGGTACGAACTCTCATATCAAAGCTGGATAAAGTAACCCAGTAGGAAGGAAAGTATCCTAAGAGCAGACTAAAGAGTCAGTGATATGCCAAATTCCAGTGTTAGGAGTCCCATAAAAACACCAATCTTACAGCCATGACGTATCTGTAATGGACCTAGCTCAGACCCATATAGGTTTTATGATTGCTACTTCCATTCTCTGTGTGTCTCTATGATCTCTACAGGCCATAATTTTTCTGGTGTCCTCAACTCCTTTAGCTCATACAATTCTTCTTTCCCTCTTGGAGCGGTTTTCCCACACTCCAAGAAGAGGGACACAGTAGAGATTTCCAACTTGGGAACTCTCCCCTTGCTTAATATTTGGCAGTGGGTCTCTGGATTTGTTCCCATTAGGTAACAGCAGAAGCCCCTCCCATGAGGATTGCACTAGTAATCAAATTATGAATACATAGGAATATCATTAAGACTCATGTTATTGATTATGTGTTTCTGTCAAAGGTCTCTGAGCCATCTAGCTTCAGGTTCTTGGCTGTCCAGGCATTGTTGGACATGGCATCCCTCTTATAGTATGTGGTGGTTTGAATGTGCTTATCCCATATGGAGTGGTACTGTTAGGATGTACAGTATTGTTGGAGGAAGTCTATCACTGCAGGGGAGGTCTCCTCCTTCGCTCATGCTCTGTTCTCCTAGCTGCCTGAGGACGCTGAGTCTTCTCCTGACTGCCATTGGTTCAAGATGTAAAATTTTGGCTCCTTCTCCAGCACTGTGTCTACTTGGATGTTGCCATGCTTCCTGCCATGATGATAATGGACTGCATTTCTGATCCTGAAAGCCCCAATTAAATGTTGTCCTTCATAAGAGTTGCCTTGTTCATTGTGGCTTTTTACAGCAATGGAAACCCTGACAAGACAGTAGTTGCTACTAGATGCTATGGTATTGATGTGATAGGACTGACCATGGTTTTGTTCGGAGAAATGTGGATTTGGAAAGCCATGGAATGGGAGTCAGGTGGGGCTTAATGGGCTATCTGAATATGAGTATGGAAGATAATGGTGAGGGCGATTTGAACACTGGAGATCATTCTTATAATGTTTTGGTTAAGACCTTTGCTTGCTGCTTTTGCCCTTGTCTGAAGAGTCTGCCTGAGGCTATAGTGAGGAGATGCAGATCAACTGTGTTGACAAAGGAAATCTTAGGAAGTACATTTTGATCTAGTGTACTGAGTGTAGAAAGGGGAAATATAAAATGTATGGTTCAACTAATAAAAGTGCACTCGGAAGTGAACTGGAACTAAGTCCTATGTTTGAGGAGGTAAACAAATTAAGGGAGTTATGACTTTGAGGCAAGCTCCCACCCAACCAAGCAAATTCAAACCACCATGTAGTATGGGCCTCAAATATAACCAGTCATTTGTTGGTTGCTCCCATGTGATCTAGACCTCCCTTGCCACAGCACGTCCTCCAGGCAGGATAAATTGTAGGTTTTTTGGCTGGGTTAGTATCCCATTCTGACCTCTGAATGCGTTGCCTGATTGTAGGAGGTTGGCAGTTCAGGCACTGAATCCTCTATTGTTAGGAGGCCTGGGTGAGGATCACCATTGAAAGAATCCTGAGGGCTTCTACTACACTAGGTTACCACATGACCCCTGAAATGCCTTCCAATTCCAATCATCTTTCTCCATTATTGCCTTTCATTTTTTCCCCACACCACCTGATTCTTCCTATTTCCCTCCACTCCTCCCACATGCTCCAACCTCTCCTCACCTAAGATATATTCCCTATCTGCTTACTGTCAGAATGGTACATCCCTCCAAGAGGCAACAACCAAACATGACAAAGCAAGATACAATAGTGCATGACATAACCAGTCTAGACAAGGCAAAACAAGAAGAGGAAAAGAGACTCAAGACCTGGTAAAAGAGACACACTTGCACCAACTGTTAGAAACCCTACAAAGCGGCAAGATATTAGCTGTAACATATATTCAGAGGACCTGATACAGATTAATGAGGTCCTGTACTTGGCTGCTTCAATCTCTGTGAGCCCATGTGAGCCCTATTTAACTGATATGATGACCCATGCATTCTTGGTGCCCTCCATTCCCTCTGACTCCTAAAATTGTAAGATCCCCCAGAACCAGCAAAGAGAATATTCTGGATTCAAATAGGATACAAAAGCAAAGAACATTTATTCTGCAGAAATCTAGCATGAAAGGATCTACCATTCTCCAGGACAAAGACAGAGGTATGAGTGTTGTAGACTGAATTTAATGCTGATTAGGGAAATTGCAGGGAGGAGTAGGTGACCTTTATCCTAATGGTTTGCCTCTACTTCTAGGGGTATGAGTGTCTCTGGAATAGGTTAGGACTCTGGGGACTTTCGAAGGGGAACCTAAAAATTGTTGATTCATCCTAACTGTTTGTTTTTGTTTTTGTTTTTGTTTTTTTTGTTATTTGTTTGCCTCAGGCCAGATGGCAAGGCTGTGTTTTTCCTAGTAATTGACTTGCCCACACTTAACCAGTTCTGGGAAATAGGGTCTAGCCTCCTGAACTCTCATCTCATACCCTGTCATGGAGTCAGTCTAGTCTGCTCCCATCAAAGTCTTTCCTTCCTCTTTTCCACAAGATTCCTTGTGGGAACCTTTGAGCTAAGAGGATGTTCTGGATGGAATTGTCCAATTTAAAATTTCTGTGCACAATCCCTGGTTGTGAGTCTTTACACTCACTTCCATATCCTGCCAGAGGAAACCTCTCAGATGATCACTAGATAAAGCACCATTCTGGGAATATAACAGGATATCATTAGAAATCATTTGTTTATTTATTTATTTATTTTTTGCCAGCCATCTTTGGTTGTACTCTATGTCTCAGGTCTATTTAGTCTCTAGTATTGCCAGGCACAGTTTGATGTTTTTATTTGGTGGTATGTGAATCCACTATGTGGTTTCATATTCTACTATTAAAAAACACATTTATCGTTCAACATATTTTAAAAACCAGGGTATAGAAGATTTGTGCACTTAACTGTGTAGTATGAACTTATTTTTCCACTCAATTTTGCTTTATAATTACATTCTTTATATTTTGCACATATAAATGTAAACATATAAACACACATATATATATATATATACATACATATATACATATACAGACACACACATATATATATACACACATGTATATGCATATTTACACCACACACACACACACACACATACAGACACACACACATAAAGTATTTACATACCCTAAGTAGTGATTTACTGAATGCAATTGTGCCAATCATATTGAAAAAGCACAATCTGAAAGTTTGATGTTAGTTGATAGTAAAGATTATTCATATTTCCATAGGTGATGTTTGCAATTATATGTGTATTCTACTATTTCTCATTTTTGAAGCAATTATTTGCTTATTTACGATGTCTATTTATATCTTTGAGCATTTGACTATATGATACATTGTATTTTTATTTAATATATTTGATAGATTTCCAATAAAAGATTTTGCATACTTTCTAAGTTCTGTAATATTTTAAACTCATTGTAATGCATTATATTACACTCTATATATTACTTAAGGAAATGAAGCTTTTGGTGTATAAGACTACCCAATTTGTTTATTAAAATACCCTTTCACTAGTGTATTAAAAGAAAATCATAACAATTTCTATCTTTTAGAGATAGTTCTTCATATTTTTGATGAAATTAAAAATTAAATATTTCAGATCAATATGAGACATCTTACAAACTATCTAAACGTCAAGTGAATTAACACTTTATCTAGCATTTTGACATCTATATCAACTGCAACCATAAGAAACTTGATTATAATTTTTATAGTTAAAGGCAATAGAGAAATACCCAGAAGTCCTGTAATTCAGTCCTTCCACATCTCATACATTTTACTGAACATGTATTCTTAAATTAACAATTTAAAATCTAGTTAAAGGAATTATAAACTAAATTGATCCTTAAATTAATAAAAATGGGAATCTCTTGGATGTTTCTACCTCATACCATGGCAGATCACCTGAGTCATTGTTGGCTTCCAATAAATATGTGATAAAAGCATAATTGATGACCAGCCTCCCTTCATCTGCTTTGGTAAAAATGTTCAGTGAACCTCAGTTTCTCTGATCCTGTATCAGTGAATCTTAAATCTCAAAAGTGACTGATCATAAGGTGCCATGGGAAAAGCTGTATTGTCTCCATTAGTATACAGAGAGAAAATGGAAATTACCTACTTCTGGAAGCACTTTCTCTGATCATTCTATACTGCCAGTTAATTGTTCTTGCTTTGAAGGACTATTGCCTTTCCTGTGTGCTTTCATCTATATGCTAATGCACATTATCCTCTGTTTAGTTGGCTTAGTGCTGGGAAATTCTGACATTCTACCCTAGTTTCCTGAATCTTAAACTTTGAGCAAGAGAGCAATTTTTTAGTACAAGTTAGAGCTTAGATGAATTAGTGGGTAAGACTACTTTTGAAATATAATCCTTTCTTCCATTTCTTGATCAATGTTGTTTCATATCTTCCGAGGCTCAAATCTTTATAATTTAGATGAAATCGTATGAACTGCTAGTAAAAAACAAAGAACAAAAAACAAAAAAACCAAGAGCTTTAAGGGAACAATAAAACAAAGGGAAATACATTTTGCACATTTCTGTAAGCTTGTTTCCTAAAGTTGCAGAAGTACAATATCATTTTGAGACCTCTAAGATTTCCTGACATTTGGTAGAAGGTCTCAGGGTTAAAATTCTTTTCAGTAATACTAAGATGGTTTTAGTTTTTGTTCTCTCACTCTTTCATGAGCAAACAGTTGTGTTTCCTGGAGGCAACATGATGTACAAATTCACAACAGATTTTTTTTTTCATTGAGTTAAACGGTAGATTCCAGGAGGCAATAGAAAGAAAATGTATACTCTAAAACAAAGTCAATGTTCACACTTTAGAAAATTACTACATTTTATGGTTTGAATAAAAAATAATGCCAGATGTACAATCACTAAATAGTCAGTTCTCACCTAATGATGCAGTTAAGAAATAATTCAATCCATGGGTTAATCAATTAAAGAATAATATTTTATAGACATTATTAAAAAGTAGTAGAAAGTGAGCCACTAGAGACATGAATATGAAGTAATTATTTTGGAAGGTAGCTATGCTTACTACTATACTGTCAACATCAGACCAAAAAGTTATATTTTATTATTAGTCTGCCCAACATTTTTTGGTTGCCATTAGGTTTTTGCTGTCATGCCCTTCTCTCAAGAGACTTGAACTCTTCAGAGGTCAAAAAAGGAGCCATTTGATATTGGTGTTAAATATTTAAAATTGTAAAAATAAGTGAATACTTTTAATTTCTTTTTCTCACGAAAGTGATAAATAAGACATTATTTTTCACTAGCAATGTTTTTAGATAATAACAAAAGTAATTATTCATATATTTACGGAACAAAATGTAATGTTTGTATATGGTATGAAAAGAATTAAAGTGTTCTGAAAACACTATAATCTTGTTTACTTATCATTTTTGTCATGAGACATTTAACATAAATGAGTTACATTGAAATGTACATCATTATTATAGTCATCTTGCTCTGCAATAAATCATGGAACTTATTCCTCTATAAATCTAAACTTTTATAACTTTTTGACCTTAAAAATCTCCATTTCTTCCTTTTTTTTTTTTTTCTGGTTGTCGTCATTCTGCTCTTTGTTTCTGCCATATCAATCTTATAATTAAGAGCCAGTGGTTTGTGTGTGTTTGTGTGTGTTTGTGTGTATTCGTGTCTGGCCTATTTCATTTTGAAAAGATCTTCAGGTTCATTAATATTAGCATAAATGACAAAATTTTCCTTTTTGTAAGAGTAAAAGTATTACATTGCAGTATATGCTAAACTTTCTTGATCCATTCATTGATTGATGACCACTTTGATTTTTTATTACTTTACTCTAGTGATTAAGCAAGCCTACAATGAATTTTTTTTTTTTTTATTTATACCTATAGGGTGGGCATGTGTACCAGAAGATTTCCATAGACATCTCTGCCCAGGCGTTCCAGCAAAGGGAAGTGCCAGCAGGGAGGGGAAGTTGCTTCCTCAGCTTCTGCTACTGCAGTTGGCTCCACCTCTGTTTCTACCACACTTTCCAGGTTACTCCTCACTGGCACAGCTCTGCACTGAGCCTGGCTGGGCTAGTGAGGAGTACAGCAGAGTTTCAGGCCACATTTCAGGAGAGCAGACCTTTTCCCAAGTGTTACTGCTCTTAGGACAGAAGGCTCTGATGACTGAGTAGTTCGCACACATCTTTAATTACCGGGATAGGATTCTTATATACAGTTTGGCGGGGGGGGGGGGGGGGGGGGGGGGGGGGGGGGGGAATTCAGGGTTTGACAATAGGTACTTCTCATTGGCTTGGACTGAGAGCTTGGGGAAACCTTATTTGCAGGTGGGGAGGCTTGGGGATTCCTCCACTTAACAGATAGCCACACACCTCTCTGCAGTGGGGGTCGGGGGAGAGGGGAGGCTGTGGGCAGCTTGTAGCTGAGACAGAAGCCAGGGGCCCAGGAGGCGTGGTCGAACATTTTTGGTCCCATGCAGGTGGAAGGTTGCAGGCTTTTGTTCAACCGTGACCAGGTTGTTTGCACAGCCCACCGCCCCATACTATGGCACTTTAATTTTATGTAGACATATATTCTATCATGTGATCTTTTTATTAACATAACACTTGTTTTACTTTAATGTTTTCATATAATTTACAAGTAAATGATTCCAATAGACAGACAACATTACAAAAAGAAAGAAAAAGAGTATGGTGAGGAAATGCTACCAAGAAATCTTTGGGAAGTGAGTAAACACGTTCTTGTATCTGGGAGAAAATGTAACAATGCAAAATATGTTCTTACCAATACAATTCAAGAAATCAAGATTTCTGCCAAATTCATAGTTTTTTAACCTGTAGTTTTCCTGTATTTTGTTTAAAAATTATGTATTTCTGTTTTTGATTTTTTCCAGTATATTTATGAATCAATTAACTTTTTTTTGTATTTGGGTGTGCATGCATATGTGTTGAGTTATGTATTTGTGTATATATGTATGTGTTTGTATGTGTGTGTGTGTGTGTGTGTGTGTGTGTTCCTGCCTCTGTGTGTGTGCAGGCACACACAGTGGTAAGCAGTTACCCTTAGTGCCACTCTTTAAAATTCTTTACACCTTATTTTGAAATACAGTCCCTTGCATTGGTTTAGAACTCACAAAATAGGCAAGGGTGGTGTTCCAGCAAGTAGGAGAGATCAGTTTGTCTTGCCACACCAGACTGTCGCACTGTAAAACTTCACTGGCATATGCAGTAGCCAAGGTTTTCCTTTTGTTTTATGATCACATACAATTAGAATTAGCTGTCATTAAATAGTATATGTTTATAGATACACACATGTAGAGTTGTGGGCCCACATAAACTCCGCCACAAGGCACAACTGATTGGACAGGCAGAGTTCGAGAGTTTGACTGCTCTGGGCAGGTGTTGAGGATTCCCTAAAACCTCAAGTGACCGCTCCATGGGTGGGCAAGTGCTGTCAGAAACATAAAAAAGTTGCAGCTGGCTGGGAGTTGGGGTAGGTGTGGGGTTCCCTTGGCATGCTACGAGGCCAAGGTCCAGGGGTTCTCAGACTCTTGGACATCTAGTCACTGCTGGGAGTAGCAGAAGAGTAGAGAATGGAGTCAGGGACCCTCCGGTTGGGGATAGTGTCTAGTCCAGGGCTACAGGAGTGGGGAAGGGAAGCTCCAGCTAGCACCAACAGAGATGATTATCCTTAGCTTGATGGCCACAGGCTTAGTGGCTGTTGTAGCTGGGAGCAGAGAGAGGCCTTCTTGGAGATATTAGGCTGTGGCTCTGTAGGCAAAGGAGTTTTATTAAGCTTCTCCATGGGGGATCTTGGTGAAAAGAGACAGCCCATTGTTCTGAACACTTTATTGTCATGGAAGAAAATGAATATGAAAAACCATACTCAGGTTGGGTCTCAGATTAAATAACTTTTGAAGGGAGCAATTTCTGGGAAGGAAAGCTTATTGCCCCAGCCCTCTGGGCCTCTAAGTACCTCATTAGCATGGAGAACTCTGTTTTGGGCCTACATGACCACAGGCCATGTCTCTTTTATGTGGTAAGCATAGCAAGTGTTTCAAGTCAGGAGTCTAGCAGGGTTCTGGGAGTCACCTAAGCCTCAGGTGTGTGCCCATCAAGTCTCTGGGTCTCTACCTGCTCTACCTTATCAAACTTCCTGGCATGGTTTTAGATCCTAAACACACATGACAATTTTATGTTATTTGTTATGTTAAAATATTCCACAATTCATTCATCTGTAGCTATTATTTGTACTTATTTGGACACAGTCCAATGTTTAACTGTTTTAGAGTTTCAGAGAGTTACAATTTAGTTATCTGTATTTGTCCAGTGTTTCAATAGATATATTTAACAAAAAGGAATACATTCTTACTATTATGTGAATAAACACTATTATTTTTCAAATTAAATTCACCATTTCAGACATCTTGAAGGATTCATTGAAGGTTTCTCACACAGGCCCATGTACACAATTGTCTTAGTCTGGGTTTCTATTCCTGCACAAACATCATGACCAAGAAGCAAGTTGGGGAGGAAAGGGTTTATTCAGCT
This sequence comes from Montemys delectorum, assembly GCA_019843815.1. NCBI lineage: Eukaryota > Metazoa > Chordata > Mammalia > Rodentia > Muridae > Montemys > Montemys delectorum. Next base: position 15,105 of record JADRCD010184993.1, on the reverse strand, counting down.
TACTTCCACATTGCTGTTTATCACCAAAGCAAGTCAGGACTGGAACTCAAGCAGGTCAGGAAGCAGGAACTGATGCAGAGCCCATGGAGAGATATTCCTTACTGGCTTGTTTCCCCTGGCTTGCTCAGCCTGCTCTCTCATAGAACCCACGACTTCCAGCCCAGGGATGGCACCACGCACAAGGGGCTCTAACCCCTTGATTACTAATTGAGAAGATGTCCCACAGCTGGGTCTCATGGAAGCACTTCCCCAACTGAAGCTCCCTTCTCTGTGATAACTGCAGCCTGTGTCAAGTTGGCACACTAAACCAGCCAGTACAATTGACCCCTTGTCAACTTGACATACAAACACATCACTATTAAGCCTCAACCCTTACTTTCTTATTCATCCCCAAGATCTAAAGTCCCACAGTCTTTACATATTAAAAGTTCAATCAATTTAAAATGTCCAAAATCTTTTAAAATTCAAGGTCTCTTAACTGTGGGCTCCACTAAAATACTTTCTTCCTTCAAGAGGGAAAAATATCAGGGCACAGTCACAATCAAAAGCAAAACCAAAGTCTGGGATCCAACTCACATTCTTCTGGGCTCCCCTCAGGGCTTTGGTCACTTCTCCAGCTCTGCCCTTAGTAGCACACATCTTGTCTTGTAGGCTCCAGATACCTGTATTCCACTGCAGCTGCTGTTCTTGGTGGTCATTGCATGGTACTGGCATTCCCAAAACACTGCTGTCTCTCACTGTAACTAGGCTTCACCAATAGCCTCTCATAAACTGTCTTCATGGTACCAAGCCTCAATTCTTTTGCATGATACCTTCAGTCCTGGGCCATCAATTGCAAACCAAGTTTGCCCCTTCACCAATGGCCTTCCATGGCCTCTGACTGTGCTGAGCCTCAGCTGTTCTTCATGACCATGCCTTCAAAACCAGTACCACCTGTGTGACTCTTACTCATTACCACGTCCTGCTGCAGCACAAGGTACAACCTTAGCTATCTCTGGAACACAGCCTCTTTGTGCTCTCAGAAAACACTCCCCAGAAGATGTCACCTCAATGATGCTCATCTCTTCTTAATCACCACTAATTTCTTAGCTCCAGCTAACCAGCATCAATAGTCCTAGTAATGCAAAGTTTTCGATTTAGTAGTTCTGGTATCTTGTTAATCCCAGCTCATACTTCATCCTCAGCTAACCAAAACCACAGAATCTTCACAATCAAAACAACATGGCCCTGATAAGAGTCTTTAATCTTCCCTCTGGAATTTCACAAGCCAGGCCTCCATCTCTGCACTGTTCTCAACATGATTTTCCAAGCTCCTACAGAATATCCCACAGAGTTCATAACAACCAGTGGCTCTTCTAGCTCAAAGTTCCAAAGTCCTTCCACAGTCCTCCCCAAAACATGGTAAGGTTGTTACAGGAATACCCCACTATGCTGGTACCTATTTGTCTTAGTCAGGGTTCCTATTCCTGCACAAACATCATGACCAAGAAGCAAGTTGGAGAGGAAAGCTTACTTCCACATTGCTGTTTACTGCCAAAGGAAGTCAGGACTGGAACTCAAGCAGGTTAGGATTCAGGAGCTGATGCAGAGGCCATGGAGGGATGTTCCTTACTGGCTTACTTCCTCTGGCTTGCTTAGCCTGATCTCTCATAGAACCCAAGACTTCCAGCCCAGGGATGCCACCACCCACAAGGGGCTCTACCCCCTTGATCACTAATTGAGAAAATGCCCCACAGCTGGGTCTCATGGAGGCACTTCCCCAAATGAAGCTCCCTTCTCTGTGATAACTTCAGCCTGTGTTAAGTTGGCACACAAAACCAGCCAGTACAACAATATTAATTTATCTAACAATAAATCCCCACCAAAAATTACTAATTGTAGAAAACAATACTTCAGCACCCTTATCAAAAATGTTAAGAGTTCTCTTCAATGGCCTGCTGTCTAGGTGGTTATTTTTGGAGAAGTGAATGAATTTGGAGGTAGGTCTTGTCACTGACACCTTGTGTGTCCCTCTTTCTCGACTGTGAGTCAGCAGTCATCAATGCACTGAAAAAGTAGCTTTCTTGCCCTTCAGTGTCAGTGAAATTCCATATTGTTTCTGGTGGAAGAACTCTAGCAACAGCACATGAAGGCAGCATGGTCTCATGACAACAAGGTCCATGGATGCTATCATAGCCCTTTTGGGCAGCACAGTCTAAGAGATCAACCTGGCTTCAGCTAGTTATGCAATTCACTCACATTAACATGGCCCTTGGCATTGGCTTAAGGCAGTGTCATAGACCATCGACATTTTCATAACCTTTTGTAGTAACAGGACCATGGACATCAACATGGACCCTGACTGTAGTAGGGTAATGGACACAAACATGGTGTTCTATGGCTGCATGGATCACATATATCATCATGGCTTCCAGAAGCAACTTAAACCATGGGGCACTAATATGGCCTCCTATTGTATAGCATAGACTGTGGACATCTATCTGGCCTCCAAAAGTAGCACAGGGTTCAAATATTCCCATGTCGTTCACTGGCAGCCCACACTACAGACATACACATGAACTGTGGCTTCAATACTGCCTGGGGCAGCAGGCAGAAGATACTAACATGGACCGTAAAGTTCTTTTGAGAAGGTCCATTCAGAAAATGAACTGCCCTCCATTCTGGACTTCCTGTCATTCTCAGAACTAGGGTGATCCCAAGATTGGGTGCTGAGTTACAATGGGAGATAAAAGCCACTTGACATGTCCCAGCCATGGGTAGTGGGCTCCTACGGCTTATCAGGAATGACCTGTGTGCTTTAAGCCTGATGGCTAAGATACTGCAGAAGAGTATAGATTTGTCATTTTATGCTACAACAGTGGCCCTGTTCTTTCCATAAGAATATCTTTGGAGGGGCTAGAGAGATGATTCAGCGATTAAGAGCACTAACTGCTCTTCCAGAGGTCCTGAGTTCAATTCCTAGAAACCTCATGGTGGCTCTGTAATGGGGTCTGATGCCCTCTTCTGGTGTGTCTGAAGGGAGCAGTGGTGGTGTGCTCATATGCACAAAATAAATAAATAAATATTTAAAAAATAAATAAAAAAAGAATCTTTGGAAAGATGGAAAATATTTCCATAAGAGTTCTCTGTTGTTGTTGGTTCCAAAGTACTATTGGCTCTGTAGTCTCCTTTAGGCAGCTACATTGTCACCCTCTACTGCTTCCATGGTTCTTATAGACTACTCAGAGTTCATTGGCAAGTGCCAGAGGCCACTGCTATGTTTGTTTTCTCTATATTTTATTCTGAATTTGTTACAATTGCATAGTTCTGATAAGGAGAAATCCATCCATTTTAAATAATTAAACTTTAAGTGAAACCCTTATCAATCTAGTAAACACTGTAGCTTGCATAGATTAGATTTGAAGATTACACTCATAATTTTTCTTAAAACATTTTATTTTGTCATATCTGAAGAAACATACAGGTCTAAAATATATAATGAACACTAAAAATTCAATAGCAAAAATAAATACAATTCAATTTCAAAAAATGAGTAATAACTCTATTTCCAGATAGAAATATAAATTTTTTCCATTGATTATTTTATTTATATTTCAAATATTATCCCCATTACTGACTTCTCCTCCAGAAGTCCCTATCCCATGCCTTCTTTTCCTTTTTTCTATGAGTGAGCTACCCTACTCACCCATCTGTTCTCCTATGTTGGGTCATGGAATCTCCACAGGACCAAGGGCCTTCCCTCCCACTGATGCCAGAGAAAGCAATGCTCTGCAATGTAAGAAGCTGGAGAAATGGGTCCTTCCATTTGTATTCTTTGGTTAGTAGTTTAGTTCTTGGGAGCTCTAAGTGGGTCTGGTTGGTTGATAATGTTGTTCTTCCTAAGGGGTTGCAAACCCATTCATTTCTAACAGTCCTTCCTCTAACTCCTCCATTGCAGTCTCTGTGCTCAGTCTGATGGTTGTCTGAGACCACTCACATCTGTTTTATCAGGCTCTGATAGAGCCTCTCAGGGAAAAGCCATACCAAGATCCTATCAGCAAGTGTTTCTTGGCATCAGCACGAGTGTCTGTGTTTGGTGTCTAGAGGATAGATAGATTCCTAGGTAGGATGGTCTCTGGATGGGCTTTTCTTTACTTTCTGCTCCACCCTTTGTCCCTGCATTTCCTTTAGGCATGAACAATTCTGTGTTGTTTTTGTGGTTCCTATCCTTTAACTTGGTGCTATTCCTAACCTCTGTATATGGTTTCTGCAACTTCTCTCTCCCCTTTGTTTGTTATTTCAGCTAATGCCATCTGTGATAGGTCCTGGAAACCTCTTGCTTTCCTAGCATCAGAGATTTTTCTAGTGGCTACCCCCAGTTCTCCATTACCCAAGCTACATACCTCCATTTAATTTCTGGACCCTTTGTAGTTCTCCCCTGTCTGCTCCCATACCTGATTCTGCCTCCTTCTTTCTCTTACCCCACTCTCTCTCACACAAATCCCTCTCTCCCTCTAATTCTCAAGATTATTTTCTTCCCCCTTCTGAGTAGGACTGTAGCATCCACACTTTAGTATGCTCTTGCTTCTTCTTGGGTTTCATATAGTTTATAAGATGTAGCTTGGATATTCCAAGCTTTTGGTTGGCTAATATACACTTAAAAGTGTTCTTTTGTGAACTCACTTACCTCACTCAGGATGATATATTCAAGATCCATTCATTTCCCCCAAAATTTTGTGAAGTCATTGTTTTTAATAGCTGAGTAGTATTCCATTGTGTAAATGTACCATATTTTCTGTGTCCATTCCTCTGTTTATGGACATCTGGGTTGTTTCCAGCTTTTGGCTATTATAAATAAGTCTACTAAGAACATAGTGGAGCATGTGTCCTTGTTATATGTTGGAGTACCTCTTGGGTATATGCCCAGGAGTGGTATATCTGGGTCCTCAGGTAGGTATGCCCAAATTTCTGAAGAAACACCAGATTGATTTTCAGAGTTGTAGTATGAGTTTGGAATCCCACCATCAATGGAAAAGCGTTGCACTTTCTCCACATGCTTGCCCTCATCTGCTGTTACCTGAGCTTTTGATTTTAGCCATTCTGACTGGTGTGAGGTAGAATCTTAGGATTGTTTTGATTTGCATTTCCCTGATGACTAAGATGTTGAAGATTTCTTTAGGTGCTTCTCAGCCACTCTTAATTCTTCAGTTGAGAACTCTTTAGCTTGGCACCTCATTTTTAGTAGAGTTATTTGGTTCTTTGAGCCTAACTTATTAAGCTCTTTGGATATATTGAATATTAGCCTCTATCGGATGTACTGTTGGTAAAGATCTTTTCCCAATCTGTGGGTTGCCATTTTGTCCTGTTGGCATTTTCCTTTGCCTTGCAGATATTCTTCAATTTTATGAGGTCCCATTTGTCTATAATTGATCTTACAGCCTGAGCCATTAGTGTTCTGTTCAGGAAATTTTCCCCCTGTGCCCATGTGTTCAAGTCTCTTATACATTTTCTCTTCTATTAGATTCAGTATATCTGATTTTATCTGGAGGTCTTTGATCCACTTCTATTTGTTCAAGGACATAAGGATGGATCAATTTGCATTCTTCTACACACCCACTGCCACTTGAGCCATCACCATTTGTTGAATATGCTGTCATTTTTCCACTTGATGGTTTTGGCTTCTTGATCAAAGATCAGATGACCATAAGTGTGTGGATTTAGTTCTGGGTCTTCAATTCTATTTCATTGATTTACCTGTTTGTCTCTTTATCAGTATCATGCAGTTTTATTTATCACTATTGCTCTGTAGTAGAGCTTGAGGTCAGGGATGGTGATTACCCCAGAAGTTCCCTTATTGTTGAGAATAGTTTACACTATCCTGGGTTTATTGTTATTCTAGATGAATTTGAGAATTCCTTTTTCTATCTCTGTGAAGAATTGAGTTGTAGTTTTGATGAGTATTACATTGAATCTATAGATTGCTTTTGGAAAGCCATTTTTACTATGTCAATCCTCCCTGAGAATGGAAGTTCTTTCCGTCTTCTAAGATTTTTTTAGATTTCTCTCTTCAGAGGCTTGAAGTTCTTGTCATACAGATCTTTCACTTGCTTGGATATAGTCACAACCAGATGTTTTATATTACTTGTGACTATTATGAAGGTTATTGTTTCCCTAGTTTCTTTATCAGCCCATTTGTACTTTGAGTAGAGTAATTCTACTGATTTGTTTGAGCTACTTTTATATTCAACAACTTTTCTGAAGTTGATTATCTGCTGATGGAGTTCTCTGGTAGAATTTTTTGGGATCACTTAAGAATGCTTTCATATCATCTGCAAATAGTGATATCTTTACTTCTTCTTTCTAATTTGTATCCATTTTGCCTCCTTTTGTTGATCTGGCTAGAACTTTGAGTACTATGTTGAATTAGATAGGGAGATTGCTTTCAGTGAATTTCCATTTAGTTTGATGTTGCCTATTGATTTGCTATATATTGCTTTTGTTATTTTAGGTATGGGCCTTGAATTCCTGATCTTTCCAAGACTTTGAACATGAAGGTTTTTTTTTTTCAAATGCTTTTTCAGCGTATAATGAGATGATCATGTGTTTTTTTTCTTTGAGTTTGGTTATATAGTGAATTATGTTTATGGATTTCCATATATTGAACCATCCCTGTATCCCTGGGATGAAGCTTACATAATCATGTTGAATGATCATCTTGATGTGCTTTTGGAATCTTTTTGCAAGAATTTTATTGAGTAGTTTTAGATCAATATTCATAAGAGAAATAAGGGAGATTGATCTGAAGATCTCTTTCTTTGTTCAGTCTTTGTGTGGTTTAGTTATCAACATAACTGTGGCTTCATAGAATAAAGTAGGTAGTGTTCCATCTGTTTCTATTTTGTGGAATAGTTTGAAGAGTATTGGTATTAGGACTTCTTTGAAGGTCTGATAGAATTCTGCACTAAAGCCATCTGGTCCAGGGCTTTGTTTTGTTTCTTGGTTGGAAGACTTTTAATGACTGCATCTACTTCTTTGGGGGTTATGGCTTATCTGATCCTTATTTAACTTTAATACTTGGTATGTGTCTAGAAAATCATCCATTTCATTTAGATTTTTTAGTTTCATTGAGTATCAGCTTTTGTTTTAGTATTTGATGATTTTTTCAATTTCTTTAGTTTCTGTTGTTATGTCTCCCTTTTCATTTTTGATTTTGTTAATTTGGATAATGTCTCTGTGCCCATTGGTCAGCCTGGCTAAGAGTTTGTCTATCTTGTTGGTTTTCCCTAAGAACCAGTTTCTGGTTTTATTGATTCTTTGTATAGTTCTCTTTGTTTCTATTTGGTTGATTTCAGCCCTGAGTTTGATTATTTCTGGCTGATTACTCCTCTTGGGAGGTGCTAAGAAGAATGCATGATTTTTTGTTTTAGGATGAAGTTTTATATAGATATCTGTTCATAACTTCTGTTGGTTTCATTGTGTCCCTGTTTATTTTTTGTTTTTATGATCTGTCAATTAGTGATAGTGGGATGTTGAGGTCTCCCACAATTATTATGTGAGGCTCAGTGTGTGATTTTAGCTGTAATAACATTTTTTTTTTGTACAAATGTGGGTGCTTTGCAACTAGAGCATAGATGTTCAGAACTGAGAATTCATCTTGGTAGATTTTTTTTTCCTTTGACAAGTATGAAGTGTCTTTCTTCATCTTTCATGGATAACTTTTGTTTCAAATTCAATTTTATTCAATATTTGAATGGCTACTCCAGCTTTTTTGGGGGGACAATTTTGTTGAAAATTTTTTCCAGCCTTCTACTCTGAGGAATTGTCTGTCTTTGTCACTGTGTGTTTCCTGTATGCAACAAAATTCTGGGTCCTATTTATGTACTAGTCTATGTCTTTTTATTAGGGAACTGAATCCATTGATGTTAAGAGATATTAAGGACCATACTTGTCACTTCCTGTTATATTTGTTGTTAGAGGTGAAATTATGTTTGTATGACTCTCTTCTTCTTTTTTTTTTTGTGTGTGAGCAGATTATTATTATTATTATTATTATTTTTTTTTTTTTTTTTGCTTTTTCTTAAGTGTAGTTTTTCTCCTTGGGTTGGAGTTTTCTATCTATTATGCTTTGTAAGGTTGAATTTGTGGAAAGATTTTGTTTACATTTGGTTTTGTCATGGCATATCTTGGTTTCTCCATCTATGGTACCTGAGAGTCTTACCAAGTGTAGTAGTGTGGGATGGCATTTCTTTTCTCTTGGTTCTGTATGACATCTGCCCAGGATCTTCTGGCTACAGAATGTCTGTTGAGAAGTCTGGTGTAAATCTGTTAGGTCTGCCTTTAAATGTTACTTAACATTTTTCCTTTACTGCTTTTAATATTCTTTCTTTTTTTCTGTGTGTTCAGTGTTCTTTTAAATGATGGTAATTATTTTATTTATTTATTTTTTAATATTGAATACATTTTATTAGATGTTTTCTTTATTTACATGTCATGTGATATCTTCTTTCCAGTTTCCCCTCCAAAAACAGAGGAAAAAAATAAAATAAAAATAAAACAAAAAGCAACAAAACAAAACAAAAACAAAAACAAAACAAAACAAAACAAAACAAAACAAAAAAATCCTGTTCCCTACCCCACAGTACCTGACTAATACAGAAGTAGAGGCTCACAGCCATCCATTGGACTGAGTACATGGTCCCCAATGAAGGAACTAGAGAAAGGACCCAAGGAGCTGAAGGGTTTGCAGCCCCTAAGGACGAACAACAATATGAACTAACTAGTACCCTCAGAGCTCTCAGTGACTAAACCACCAACCAAACAGTAAACATAGTGGGACTAATAGCTCCAGCAGCATGTGTAGCAGAGGATGGTCAAGTCGGCCATCAATGGGAGGAGAGTCCCTTGCCCCAGGGTAGGGGAATGCCAGGGCCAGGAAGCATTTGGTGTTTTGATTATTATGTGACAGAATGAATTTCTTTTCTGGTCCAATTTATTTGGTATCCTGTGTGCTTTGTCTGTGTTTATGGGCATCCTTTTCTTTAACTTACAGAAGTTTTCGTCTATATTTTTTGAAGATGTTTGCTGGCCCTTTGAGTTGGGAATCTGCTCTCTTCTATATCTATTATGCTTAGGATTTGTCTTTTTATTTTGTCCTGGATTTCCTGATGTTTTGGGTTAGGAGATTTTTGCATTTTACATTTTCTTTGCCTGTTCTGTCAATTTTTTTTTTAAATGGTATCTTCTATACCTGAGATTCTCTCTTCTACTTCTTGTATTCTGTTTGTGATGCTTGCATCTATGACTCCTGATCTCTTTCCTATGTTTTCTATCTCCAGGTTTGTCTCCCTTTGTAATTTCTTTATTGTTTCTATTTCTAGTTTTAGATCCTGTTTGTGTGTGTGTGTGTGTGTGTGTGTGTGTGTGTGTGAGTGTGTGTATGTGTTTCTGTACTTTTTAAAGTGATCTATGTGCTTCTTCTTTAAGGGTGTCTACTTTTTTTTACCTGTGTTCTCCTGTACTTCTTTAAGGGAATTTATTCATGTCCTTTTTAATATACTCTATCATCATTATGAGGTGTGATTTTAGATCAGAATCTTGCTTTTTCATGTGTGTTGCGTTATCCAGGTCTTGCTGTGTTGGGAGACTGGGTTCTGATCATACGATGTAGCATTGGCTTCTCTTGGTTATGTTCTTGTGCTTGCCTTTCACAATCAGGTTATCCATGGTGTTAGCTGGTCTTCCGGTCTCTGAGTGGAGCTTGTGAACCTGTGTGTCATGAGCGTGGGTGTGTCAACACTCCTTGGGGACAGGTTTGCTCTGGGAGGGATTGGGGTGAGGAGGGCTGTGGCATAGTTTCAGCTCCCAGGTTCAGATTGAAACTGGAAGGATGGAAACCGGACGGATCCTGGCCTTGACTGTGCTGAGTTTCCTGGGTCCACTGGGCTTGTGGCGGGTCCCACTTGGGCCAGGTTTAGGAGCAATACTAGTGGGCTCACTTGTGAGCTTGGGTATTTCAAGTTCTAGGGGGACAAGTTTTCTCTTTGATGGATTGGGATGTGGCAGGCTGTGCCACAGGGTCAGCTCCTGGGCCAGAAATATGAATTTTCTATGAGTAACTTTAAAAAGACAACCTTTATTTCCAAACATTTAAACAAGCAAACAAAAACCAGTATGAAGTATTATTTTACTCTATTAAATATGGTTATTTCCAGAAACTAACAATAACAAAACAATTCTCATTGAAAGAGGTAGAAAATTACAAGCAACAACAACAAAAACAAACAAAAAAATTAAAACAGAAAAACTACAGTAACAACAACCATAATCAATCCAAATGTAGAATTACAATGTGCAGTCCTAATGCATTCGTCTGTAAAACATTTCTGTATTTAAAGTTCTTGAATCAGAACAGGTAGCAGAAAATATGTAAGAGCCAAAGATTCATGGAATTTGCTGTTTGTATAACATAAGAATGTCAGAAACTCCATCTATAAGGTCAAAAGCATGCTTTCCTAAACATGAGTAAAAAGGCATACAAGGACAACAATAGACATACTAAAGTGGACAGGGAAAAGCTCTTAGGTTTTTTTTTTTTTTTTTTTTTTTTTTTTTTGAAGTTTCTACTTAATTCATTACTGTGGTCTGAGTGTGAGAAGGCTGTTTTGAGAATATGTTGCTGAGAGATTTGATATGTCTCTTTGTTATAGGACAGGTTTAAATTTATATGCTTATGATGATATTGTTTTGAATACAGTCACGAAGTTTGTGTTCCTTGTTGCTGTATAGGAATCTGATGAACATCCTTCCTCCTTCTCCATGTAAACACAGTACCAAAGTGTTGTTAAAGTCACTATTAACATGTAAAATATCTTTACTAACTGATGGTGTTCAAGTAAGAATCCTTTACCTTCTGATCTGGTGAATATGAGAGACAGGCTCCATAAACATACAGACTTCCATGATATCTTCTTGAGCATGATAGACTATATCCCCTAAAATTAGGCGTAAAGTAAATTCTCTCTATTTACATTGCTTATACCAAGCATTTTCTCACAGCAACAAGGAAAATCACTAATGCAGAATTTTCCTCATATGTAATCTACTCTTGCTACATACAATATGCATCATATTAAACAGTCCCTCAAGATCAATCTGTGATTCTCTTTATTCATTCAGATACATTTCTGATTTCCTCAAGTCTCAATCATTTCTTTTTTTTTTTTTTTTTGTTTTTTTTTGGTTTTTCGAGACAGGGTTTCTCTGTGTAGCCTTGGCTGTCCTGGAACTCATTCTGTAGACCAGGCTGGCCTCGAACTCAGAAATCCTCCTGCCTCTGCCTCCCAAGTGCTGGGATTAAAGGCGTGTGCCACCACCACCTGGCCCTCAATCATTTCTTTTATCTCTTCATTATGCATCTAATACAACTGATTCAACAGACATAACTCTTACTAACTTTCCAGTTCCTTCTAGTTTGAAAATATAATAAACAATATATTCAATAAAAATGTTTCCTTTGACAACAGTGTGAAAATATATTCCTATTTCTTGCTTTTTAAATGAAACAAGTCCCTTTAACACAGGTCTGCCAATACTTCATATTCTGATTCCACGTGCTTGGATTAAAGGCCTGCACCACCACTGCCCGGCTTCTGATATCCTTTTGTAATTGATTTTTATCATAGATTCTCTTTATTTTTATATGATTCCCTTCTAATGATGAAAATCACCTACAAAGAAATTTTAATTAAAATCTAAAATGAAACTTACAATTTATTTATCTCAAATATTTACATGTAAAAATGTCTGTTTCTTTGTTCCATATACAACCTATACTGAAATGTAGTATTTCAATATTCCTTTTTATGTGTGAATAAAGACTTCAAACATTTATCAGCTATTCTCTAAGACTGATTTTCAGACAAGGAGATGCAGACTGAGTATATAAGTGTGTAATGTGCTAAACTTGTACACATGTAACGTGTTTTCCCAATGTCTGTGTCAACCTCTTAATATAAGGAGTGTAGCTCTCACATAAAACTGATAGTCAGGTATGATTTCTATCTGTAATATGTTTGGAATGGTAACAATCACAAATGGTGAATATTCTTATGAATATTCATGGTTTTGTGATTACTCTTTTTTGGCTAGAAAATCTGAACAGTGAATATAATAGTAAGAGACAAATATCATTATGTTTTATATTTTTCAATCAATATAAGAATGATTTGTAATGAATATTTAATCTTAAACTATTCCTAGAATTAATGCATTCTGATTCCTTTCATTATACAGTGAATTTCCAATCAAACATTTATATAATAAATCAGTGCTTATTAACCTTGACAACATAATTCAATATAGAGAAAAGTCATAATATATATGACCATATGTATGACTTACATATATAATATATATGACAATATGTAACATATATGTATTTAAACACTTCATATAGATGAAACTTTAAATTTCCATCCTTTCTAAAATTCTAAATAATAACTAATTTGTATCACAAAATGTAGGAGATTATTAACAGAATTATAGCTACAGTTTGTTTTAAGTCACACAGCAAGCAAGAGCTATAATTGTCTAATTTGTCCAGACAGAGTATCCTTTTCTAGTTACCTGAGGGTTGTTCCTGAAACAATGTCTCATAATTTCTCAGCACTTACAGTCTTTTCATAAATAATGCAGAACACAGGTATTTTATATTATGTATTTTATTTCAGTGAGAGAAAAGTAAAGCAGTAACTTATGATAGATATCCGCAAATGCATTTAGCTCACAAATCAGTTTTGCAATCTTCAGTCAAGAATCTCTTCATTTTAGTTTCAAGTGACACAACATGATCATCCAGAAAGCAGGGCAGGAAAGCAGCTTGTGATATGTGATTTCTGTCACAACACAGTTCTATTTCCCTAGTTATGACAGCCAGATGCCCAACAGCTGCTAGGATCTGAGCTGACATGTATTGACAAAAGGGTGGCAAGCAGAATAAATAGTGTTTTAAGGATGGGCTGAAGTGAAGCATAACTTAATTGAGCAAGTTTATAAATCAATATAATGCTAATGTACAACCAAGATATTTTTTAACAATCACAAAAGTATGGTAGAACATCTGAATATTCTCAGGGCCAGTAAGATATGTGAATCTGATATACCATGTGATAGAAGTTCTCAACTATTTACCTATTGTTTAAGCACATCCACTTATGTGTGGGTTTTGCTTCAAATATATAAATAAAAATATCCTTACATTGAGAAAGTATTTTAACTTTTATGCACTTTTAAGTATTGAAGCAAATGAATAAAAGCTAATTACATTTCATTGTAACAATAGCATAAATTATTCTGAAATCTTGCCAGAAAAGTAATCTTTTAATACGTTACGTGGTTCATATTATTGGTGATAATGTTGTATCTTCTACATGATGGTTTCAGTTTATCTGAATGCTTTGCCTCTTCTAGAAAATTGACAAGGAGCACATCCACAGACTAGGTAGCTAATAGCAATTGTTTCCTGGGTTACAGATGATAGGTTTTGCTTCTAAACACCCTCTTGGTATTCTTTACTGTGAATGATTACTTTGATGTCCTATGGGTTTGGATATGGAGGATGGAGGAAGCCATGATGGTCCATATTACTTTTAAACATGCACAATACTTTACAGTGGTGATATTATTGAAAAATATATTTTCCTATCAAGTTATTAATAACAAGCCATAAAAGTATTCAAACTCATAAAACAACAGCAAACCCAATTATAGAAAGGCATTTTTAGTGTATTCGGGCTATCATAAAAGAATATACTCTAAATAATATAGAAGTTATATTTATGAGCATATTCTTTAATTAAATTATTTTTCCTGTCATTTGAAAACAGAACTTGTGCGGAATGTACTCTAGTTCAAGGATTCAACTAATGGAAACTACTTTAGAAAGTAGGATTCCAGATCTGTCAACTTTTATTACTTTGTCAACGTTTCCTTAAGCAAACATTCTGTGCATGACAAAGTATCACTTCCTTTCAACAATGATTCCTATGGGCTCAGATTGACAATATTTATTCATAGGAAGCCCACTACATAGTGTCTGTGAGTTCTCAAATAAGAATATAAATCTGTATTGTGACAAATACCAGGTTTCACTCTAAGATAAAAGGAGGCAATACTGCTGAATGCTGCTGATAACATTCAAATCTTCACAGTAGCATTGTCAAGAAATAACTTCTACCTACCTGGCTTTTAGAGAATTTCATTCTGTTGTCCTTTAGATTAAACACATACTTGAAGTGAACCCTGTTTTTTCTGCTGAAATACTGTCCTTTACTTTCCTATGGCAATATTGGCTTTTTTTTTTTTTTTTGAATGCATTATCTCCAAAGTCTGTGCTGTGCACATAGGAAACAACCATGACCTAATGTATTCAGACTTCGGGATTGTGTGAAAAACCTTATTGACTCCAATTCACTTCAATATCAAACAAAATTATATATTGTGATGTGTACACTGATTTTTGTCCATTTCTAAGTATTGGAGAACAGAAAGCAGAAAGTAACACTCAGTTTCAATAAACATTCCTTTTAAAATTTTAAAGAAAACTTAAGTTGGAAGAAAAAGTTTGTTTTTTATAATTCTGTGTTCACATTACTCAAGTCACTAGATTAGAAAATCACATTTAGATGTGTTTTTCATTTTATAAGTCAGGATGTAAAAATGGGTAGTTAGTGATGATAATGATTTTTGGCAGTAGAAATCACTAGTCCTAACAAAGCAAATCCTTACAAACTTGACAGATCATTCCTATTCCTTAGAAAACAGTCAGCATGTGGTTCATAAAATTCAATAACCAATGAATTTATTTGAAGAACCAAAAACATTAAATTAGTTATTGTCATGAAATTTGAATTTTTTACAATACTGTAAAATATGATGTTCATACTTAGGATCCCATAAATTTCAAGTGCATTTAGACTTTCTGAGATAAAAGCTGTCTTTTGTGGGGATTATTATCCACATATCATTTTATAGTGGATGATTACACATTTGTAGATCAAAATGTCTATATGAAAATGATTTCAAAATATCAGATATTGTCTCATTATGTCCTAATATTGTTTTACAAAG
>JADRCD010184992.1:0-30566 GCA_019843815.1 Montemys delectorum | reverse complement strand
GGGGGGGGGGGGGTTTGGAAACAGTTCTACTCCTAGGAATACCTGGGGCCCTAAGTAGCTGCTAATCCAGTAGCTTCAGTTTATCTTGTTACAGTGTTCAGTTATGGCGGGCACCCAAAGCCTTCACTTAACCAAGCCGACTGATGACTTTAACAGTTTAGTTTGTAATTTTATTCTTTTTGTAATTTCTTCTTATAAAAGTTTTATATTCTTCCTGACCAAAGTTATTTCTTGGGCTCAAGGCAGTATAATTCAAATGGACAGAGCCAGTTAAACCTGCAAAAGACATTTATCTGCTGTCTGCCGGATACAAAAGAATGCATTTGCTAGCAGCAGGTGTACTTGAAGACAAAACTGTGAGAAGACCTCAAAATTCTTTCTGTTTTCTGGACATTTTTGAGCCCAATCTTAAATCCCATCTAAATTGTTTGATTCTGTAATGTCGATATTACCAAAGTCCTTCTTAGACATCAGAAACTCAGAGGATCCCCTTACATTATAAAGCGGGCATTGGTGAGTTTGCCTCAGATGCACTGTATTTACAATTATTTAAAAAGAGGAACACCTTTATTTAAGATTTAGTGACTCGGATGGATCAAGGGCATCCAACAAAAATACTCAAAGTAGCAACAACAAGAGCTAAAAATTTGAGTGCCTTTTGTATGACAGGCAATGCCTCTACCACTGTACACATACTAACTTCTCTAAGCTCAAAAAAGAGAAGCCCAGGAATTAGGTACTGTCATCATTCCACTTTCAAGTGGGGAAACTGAGGTTAGGTAGCTCACTCTATAGCCCAAGAGCTAGAAGCTCCATAATTTGTTTTTCTTATTTTATGGTAGAAAAATGTATACTTTATATTTTGTGTACTGTATCTCAAATGATATATCCATATTCCAAGTTCTTGGTAAACTCATAATACTGACTACAAAAGAGGGGCAACATTTAAATGTTGCATTTTCTGATACACATATATAGTCTTACTATGCCAACTACCAATGCATACATTTATATATAGGCATCTGTGCTTATATCTATACAAAACATGTTTAGAATCCTTAACAAGATTCCTTGGTAGTTCCAGGGAGTTCTAGGAAATTGGTTTTTCATTTTGTTTTCCTTTGTGACTTCCATCACCACAGATATGCTGCTATGAGGTAGCAATAAATGTTTTGAGTACATAATCTTTCTGTTGGTTTGTGGGTCATGAAATATCCAGTAAGAAATTTTTGATTGTCAGCACTAGCTATATAAAAATTCGTGGAACTGTCAAGCTTGTTGACTTTTGAATGACTTTTTTTGGGGGGGGGAGGGCTGGCATAACTATCTTGTGTTGTGAGATACTCTGGTTAGTTTTGTCATGTCTTTAATTAAATGATAATGAGAACACAATTATATATAATATAAGAGCAGCCTGAAACACCAAACATTTTAAAATATAGGCTCCGTAGTCAATAACAATTATAATCAAAATAATGCTATCTCTTTTTTAAACAGAATCTTGTATCATCTAATAAATCTCACTCAAATTTAGGATTGTGATTTTTAATGGTAAAACATGACCTCATTAAAGCAGTGAAATTTAAGCAAGTTTAATAAGATGCCAAATTGGTTATTTTTACAATAGCATCAAAGGAAACTGAACTCTGAGCTTCAGTGAAAAGATTTTGTTCTTGATCTGTCATCTTTACAAGCAAGCATGCTGCCTCTTTATTCGCCTGTTGCCTTCAATAAAACAGGGTAACTTCGTGTCCTCCCTACTTTATCTGAGCCATATAGTGCTAGAGGAAAAACCACCCTTAAGTGGAGCTTCTCACAGTGACTCTGAAGGACTGACAGTCATCTCCTTGTCCTTGATGGATTCAATCTGAGACCTTAGTGAATGCTCAGAACCCTAGGGAGCAGAGAACCCTGCAAACACTGTTTCTCCTCTACCCACATACCTATGATAAAGCAAGAGCAAGAACTTTCAATAAGATAGAACCATTATAATGATATTCTGCAAGATATTTCATTACTTTAGTTGGTGTAGCATGCCATTTAAAGCTTTAAAATTAGCTATCTTTTATATTTTTCCATTTAGTGTTTTTAGACTATGTTTGATTGCTGCCAACTAAAACCAAAGAAGTGAAACCAGACATGAGGAAGGACTGCTGTCCATTCCACAGATGAGGATATGGAGAACTGAAGAGACTGAAGTTACCTGCTCAGTGCTACACAGTGGAATAGGGGAAGGTCAGGTCCAGGATGAGACCCAGAGAAGCTGACTATAGGGTCCAAGTTTCTGTTCCCATCTGCCAACAAGATTCCTCCAGCTTTGATTCAAGTTAATAGGCATCTGTCTCTTGTTTCCCAACTTGCATGCCCACTTTCCAGTCAGGCAATTGCTTTTATCACTGGAAGCCTTTGTAAGTGATGGATAATTGTCTCACTTCCCTACTGGAGCATAACAAACCACTCTACAATTTAGTGGCTTGAATGCAGCCACAGTTTTATTTGCTCATGAGTTTGTAGGGCAACATCTAGCCCTAGGCTCAGCTGGGTGGTTCTTCTGTTCACCTCTCCTTAAAATTATTCATGTATTTAAGCCCTCTGTTGGTGTAATGTGGATGAGGTAGTGCAATGACCTCATTCATAAGTCTGGTTGTTACAAGTTGTCGCCCACCTGTTCTCTCTCCATACCCTCTCACCTTCATCTCCACATGGAGAGCTCAGAGCAGCAAGCAAAGCAAAGCAGGTGTAAGAGTCCTTCACTAATGTTCATGTCTTGAGGTCAGCTTTGAGTCTCAGGGACAGGAAACAGATTCTGGTTCTAGTGGAAAGGAGCTGCCAAGTTATATTACAAAGGCCTGTGTGAATCTGAAGGAATTCTTGGAAAATACAATATTGATCTTTTGTTTCATGTGCTTTGTGAGTGTCTTGGCCAACTTGCTTTGTTTATGCTACTTTTGGCCATGGAGTAGCTGGCTTTCTTGAATCTATTCGATTCCCAAACTTTTCCCTAATCACTTTTTGTTAAAGATTATAAAAATCTTTAAAATACACTTTGTTCTAATGGGTTTGTAGTTATACTATTTTAGAAAAGCAGTCTACTATGAAGTTATTTCTGATTTTAAATATATAACTATTTTTGCCAAAGGGAATAACCAGCTGTCTTGTCAAACTTGCTAAGTGTTCCATTTTGTCATGGACTAAACGTCACATGTCTAAGTAAGTCTGCTTCTTCACATATCTATTCACATACAAATAATACTGTGGTTTGTGTAATATAGTCATGTAGTGTGTTCTAATAAAGTGAATATCCTATTTTAATATGTGTATGTGTGCGCAAGAGAGAGAGAGAGAGACAGAGACAGAGACAGAGACAGAGACAGAGAGACAGAGAAACCCAGCAGGTAAAGGCTCTTACCATGAAGCCTGAGGATCTCTGAGGACATGAGTTTACCTCAGGAATTCACATTTTGGAAGCAAAGAACCAGCTCCCCATAAGTTGTCCTCTGACCTCCTCAAACACACTGTGGCATGGGAGTACACACATACTACATATACACACATACAAACACACACTCACACACATACACACACTCAGACACTACACACACACACTCACACACATACACACACACACTCAGACACTACACACACACACACACACACACACACGTAAAAATTACACTCCCCTCCTCATACACATGCACACATGAGCACACACACACAAAGTTGATCAATTAATTGATGTTTAAAAAAATCCTTGGAAATTTATACTAAATATATTTCAGTGAACTTCAGAGTTGTTTTGCTCTAAATTACTAAAATTTTAATGAGAATTTTTTTAATGTCTTATGACTTTAATTCTTCTAACTAGGACAAAAAGTAGAGGTGTCATTTCTTGAGAAAGCCTTTATATTTGTTTTTCAAGTTTGATTTCTAAATTAAAAATGATTTTTTTTCATACAGTATACTCTGATCATGGTTTCCCCTCTCTCATCTCCTCCCAGATCTTCCTCACCTCCCACCCATACAAATCCATGACTTCTTTTTCTTTTTCGAAAACAAACAGGGAAAAAATTTTTTCACATTTTTTGTTTTTTACATTATTTTCTTGATTTGAATGCTTTAGAGAATAAAATGTTAGTATAAGGTTTATGCATAAGTATTTGCAATTGTTGCATTTTTAGTATATATTTACATATATATAATATATAAATGTCTTATATAGTAAGACCTATAGGACTAAGGTTGTTAATTTAAGCTATATGCCTTCCATATCTTGATTCGTCTGATGATTCCAAAAGCAAAATCACTATGTTCTGACCCTGCTATTGTGCCCTTTTCTTTTCTTGTAACCCAACATTCTGCTCATTTTTAAATGTCTATTTCTCTAATTCATAGTGTTAGGACATAAGTGTCTTTGGAGTATTGTAGTTTTATTGAAATGAAAATTCTCATTAATCTTTTTTATTATGTGTATATTAAAACTGTCTTGACTTTAGTGCTGTTGCTCTGACTCCACTTGGGGGTTTGTGGGCTTTTTGGAAGGTACAATTTTCAACCATTTGTTTCAAGCATTTTTTGCTTTTAATTGTTTTAAATTTCTAATATTGGTGAGCTATGCCTCAGTTTTCTTTATCTGTGAAATCAATGGTCTAACCACCTATAATTACATTGCTTCCTGATAATTTTGAAGGTAAACTTTTCATTGTGTTGATTCTTCACAAATTTCCAATTGTTTCTTCTTCCTCACCATCAGCTTGGCTGTAGGACCCCAGCTGGAGCTAGCCCCTCCTGACTAATGTCATTGTGAGGACTCGCAAAATGCTTTACCATAGATTAGAGCATAACCTGGTATTTAAGTATTTTTATTTTGTTTGCTTTCCCTCAAAGTATGGAAGCTATGTGTCCCATTTCTATTATTTTAAAGGTCTTACAAACATATTTTCGCTTCACACACCTCTATCAATGCTGGAAATCAGTCTGCATCTGTAGCCTACATTCTCCTGGGAAACAGGACTCAGTCTTTTTCTGTCTTGTCCATGGGTTGTGTCTAGGTTTTTTTTTTTTTTAATTATGTTTCCTAAATGTGTAGTGTTGGAATTTTCTTTTGTTTTCTTTTGCCTTTTTATTGCACCTGGCGATCAGGTGTTGCCAGTTTTATTATGCTCTGAAGAATGGTTTTGCTTAAACTATGAGAAGTCTTAACTTCTTAACTCTGCTCTTTCCATAGAGTTCATATTTTCATATTAGATGCTGCTGAATACATTCTACAAAAAAAGACTTTTTAAAAATAGCTTATCAATTACAAAAGTCTCCAAGAACTTACATGTCCAGACACCTTTACTTGGTTCTTATATGGAATGGCAGGCTGAGTTCTATTGTTTACCCTCAGAATTTTGAAGATATTCACTTTATTACACTACTTCATGCCTCCCAGGAAAAGTTAATGTGACTTCTTAGCATTTGGCTTTTGAAACATGCTAGATGAGAGTTCTACCACTGCGGTGATCCCAGGCCCACTGAAAACCAAAGCTTTTAAGATTTTTCTGTTTACTCGTGATACTCAAAAATTTCATCACATTAGCTTGGATTTGGGGGTTGGCTTTAAGTGCTTTCCAGCATATGGTGTATATACCCCTGCTATATGAAGTCCCAAGCTTATTCTCTGCTCAGAGCATTTCTCTAGTCATTTCTTTATTTCCAGTGTCCGTGGGCTGTTCTTCTAGGACTCTTATCTAAGGATGAAGCTAATGTTGAGATTTCAAAGACCATCTCCAGTGCTCCCTTTTCCTCCCACATTCTGACATCTGTTTTGAAAATATCCCTTAGATCCTGGCTGCATCTTCTTCAGTGATTTGTCCAGTGGCCGCTCATACCTGAGCTGCCATAGTGTGCGACATGTGGAAATGTCACAACCAGGCGCCCTGAACCACCAGGACTGAACAAGGCAATACTTTCACTCAGGCTGTCCCCAAACTCCACAGCCCCCTTATTTCTCCCTTAATCCTCTCCACTTCTGGTCTCTTCTTCTCTTTTTCCATTTTCTAATTGTTCCTTTGGTTTTTATTCTTTTTCCTTTCTCTCTAAATTTAAAAAGAATTTAAAACAATGTATGATTTGCATGCAATAAAGTGAACAAATTCAAGAGTTCTGTTGCACTTTTGATAGTTGTATGCATAGGTGTTGATAGTGTTGATAGTGTGTGATAGTTGTATGTGGCCATATAGCTACCATCAAAGTTAGGGAACAGAGCATTTGCTGTTATACTAGAAGGCTCTCGAATGACTATACCTCCGTAGGCAATCATCCTTCTTCCGATACCCACCACTGCAGCTTTGCCTGTCCCAGGGCCCACATGCATAGACTTGTGCATTCTTCTGTGTGTCTGTTGTCTTTGACTTAATGCACTATTTTTGAGAATCTTTGAAAAATCGTACATCTGGGTAGATTTCCCTTCTTTAGTACTGGGTGATATTCCACTCAATTATTCCATGATCTTATTTATCCACTCCTCATCAATGAATGTTTCGAGGGTTTCCAAATCTTTGTATAATCTAGGTAAGGTCATATTACTACCTTGTACAGGTCCTTTTGTGAACAGATGTTTTCATTTATTGTGAGTAGATGTCTAGTAATTAAAAGTAAACTGTTCTTGATACTATTAAAGAGTTTTTCTCAGGGTCTTAAGTTTCCTAAAAAACCCTTCTACTATGGAATATCTCACTTTTGACTGGCTGTCATTGAATTATACTAGAAGCCTGTGCCCACTCCCAGGTCACTTTTCTATTTCCTATGACATCTCAGTATAATTTATAGATCACACAGGAGCTTGTTTGGACACACTTAACAAAAACACTGCAATTCTGTGTCCTTTTTTTTTTTTTTTTTTTTTAGAAAAAAAAGATCTACTATTTATGCAAGCTCTTCATCATTTCCTTCAAGTCACGTTCTAACAAGTATATTGAACTTTGAGATTGAAGGATGTCCTGAAAATTATCTGAAGATTATATCTGGGGTATCAAACTTCCAAATGAACCCCAAAACATCTTCTTTGTGTCACTCAGCTATTTTCAATCCTTTTCTTCAGAACACTCTCATTTTGTGAGCCACTATGTGGTTGCTGGGATTTGAACTCATGACCTCTGGAAGAGTAGTCAGTGCTCATAACCACTGAGCCATCTCACCAGCCCCCAACACTCTCATTTTGATATGCCTTTAAAAGGTCTCTTGGACTATAACTTAACTCCATGTTCCCTTTTTACCTCCCTGGGGTTCATAGGCAGGTGCTGCTCTTTTTCCTAGAGAGTCTTCTCTGCACTCCAGTTCCAATCATCTGTTTCTTTGGCTTGTTTTATTTGGATTTGTCTTACAGTAGCTTAGTGGTTGGGGGTGTCTGTTTTTTCTCTCTGCTCCTATGAGCAATCTTCTTTTCAACCAATCCTTGATTCAGCATTTTGTAACTTGGACTGGTGGTAATGAAGCCCTTCTTCAGTGACAGTGAAAAATGTTTCTCTCTCTGTATTAGTCAGGATTCTCCAGAGGAATGAAATATATATTTTATTCTATCAGTCTTGTTATATCTCATTTGAGGTAGGCCTTATTATAGTATATATAATATTCTATATTATATAATTGTATACATTATATAATATAATAATATATAATTTTAAAATAATTATATATATAAAATATATAAAATAAATTCTACCTCAAATGATCCAAGTAACTAAAATTCCCTCAGAAGTGGGCTCAGCAAGTTGGGTTTTTAATTAATTCCAGATGTAGTCAAGTTAACAACCCAGAATAACCACCACATTACCCCTGCTCCTGTCCCCTAAAACAATTTTTTTTTTTAGCAGCTAGGACAGTAGCATCTAGTTAATCTTGTATTAAATGCATAAGTCCAAGGAAATGACAAAGAAGTTTCTTGTTGGGGAAAGTGGGTCTTAGTTTGCATCTTTGAAAACCTTATATATGAAGTTCAAACAAAGATGTGAACAAGAAATATATAAAATTAATGTCTGGGATAGAAACATGGCTCTTCAGTTACGAACACTTGCTGCTCTTTGCACAGGACCAAGGTTTGCTTCTTAGCACCCACATGGCAGCTCACAGACATTTGTAACTCCAGTTCCAAGAGATATGACACACTTTGGCCCCTATGGGCACCAGATCACACACATGGTACACATGCAAGCAAAACATTCAGATACATAAAAGAAAAAAGAAAAAAGGAGAAACAATTTAGTGTCTTCTATGCACTTCAGTCAAGAAGCAAGGTCAAGTACTATGACAATCAAGCCACCACGGTAATGTCCAGCACTCCTCTTACTGCTCAGAATTACTGTCCATGCTAGCTCCTTTCCTAGTAACATATTATGCCCCTTTCCTTCCCTTCGCTCCCCTCACTTTACCTTACCTTACCTTCTTCCCTTCTAGGAGTTCCTGGAGTCATGCCTAGGATGTATCTCAGGTTTGCTTTTAGAAGAAACAAACATACTATACATGTAAACATTAGGCATCGGGGTGACTTCCTGTCTAGATAGCATCAGAGTAGACCACCACTGGAAAGACATAGCAGAGAGCTTCCATGAGACACCTCTGTTTGTTGTCAGTATCAAAAATACGGTTTTCAAGCCTCCGAAAGGGCTGTGTTGTGGGCAGTAAAAGTATTCAATATCTCACACCTTCCAATAGCTAGGAAAATTCATGAATACCAAAGGTCAGAATTAGGTTAAAAACTATAAATTCCTGATGCTTAGGGATATGGCTGGCCCATTTTTCCCTTGAGAAATTAATCTTTGTGGATATTTACTATTTTAAATGAAAGGATGGATGACTATGAGAACTCCCCAGAGTTCTGTGCAGCTGTCATGTAATGCCTGAGAAGACACGGCAAGGTGCCTTGATCAATGGCATCAACTCCCCAAGCATAGACCAGCAGATGTCACTGGAAAGTTATTTCTGTAAACTTAGCAGAAGTGAAAACAGCAGGTTAACAACTCCTTCTTCCTGTAGGCATTGACCTTTGCCCATCTTAGGAAAGCAAATCATCTCGCATTAAGTGTTGTCTAAGACTTACATCCCACTAGGAGAGAGCAGCCTTGCTCTGCTTCCTGGAAGACACACTGAAGCAGGGACTGATAATTTGATGCTTGGGTTCCTGAGCTGCTGAACTTGCATTCCGAAGCAATCCAATCTCCAGGTATTCAACAGCAGTGACTTGGAAAAGAGAATATAGACATGGAGGGTGACAGGCCAGTCATTTCCTGTTGGACACTACATATTTACTTTTAAACATCATGGTAGATTTACATGAAGAATGCAGGAATCTAGAAATAATGTCATGCATACCCCAAACATTAACTTACTTCTACAATATCCAAACAACATAGTCACATCAATGATAATACACACACACACACACACACACACACACACACACGCACGCACGCACGCATGGCATGTACTCCGTACTTTAGCTCAAGCTACCTTTTGGAGATGCTAATGAAAAGAAGGGAAGTAGTCATTTTATTACTTTCTAAAATACAGCATTTTTAGACATATGTGAATATATATATGTATGTATATATGTATGTATGTATGTGTGTATGACTGTTTTGACAGTATAGACACCTGTGATGACATCACCGTCATGAGGGTGATAAACTTTTATACATTTCTTTGTGCCTCTTTGTAATTTCTTGCAATCTCTAGGCAGCCACTGACCTGCCTTCTGTTACTGTAGATTCATCTGGTATTTCCTAGTTTTTTTGTAAGTACATGCATACACATTTTATGGCTTCTTTACTCACAGAATAAATTTGACAATTATCCTTGTTTTGTTCATAAGAACAAAATTTGTTCCTTTTATTGTCAATTAGTATTCTATTGTATGGCTCTGTATACAGTAAGTTAATCCATTGGCTCACTGAAAAGCATTTAAGTTGTTTCCTATTTGGGAACTATTAAAATGGAAATGTAGTGAACATTTGTGTAAACATATGCTTTCATTTCTGTTGGGTATATATTTAGGAGAAAAATGGTTGGGTCATATGGATGTTGCATGTTTAACTTATTAAGAAATCATGGCAATATTTTTAATGCACTTACATAATGTTCTTAGGATCCGCAACAACCCTGTGGAACCTTTGAAGAACCTCACAGAGTTTGGAAGTTGAATTTTAGAAAGATATTTTCCCAAATTAAAATATCAGTGTTTGACCTCCAGTGGACTGTGAGAATCTGAAGGAGAGAAAAAAAAAAAAAAAAACCTGTATCCTTGGAAAGAGTTTTCCTTTCCTTTCAGGACAACCAAAGTACAAGATTCCATATGGCTCATTTATCCAGGCAACATAGTGGCTGTGATGTGGTGGTCACGGTGGAGTAAAGAGGCACAATGAACAGTGGGTGCTGGACTGGAAAACAGATTAGACATGTGGCCAAACTTCCATCGTACTGCTACTGTCCAAGGGCCATCCTCATCATCCTCTTTGCATCCTGTCTGACAGAGAATTAAGAGGACCAGCAGAAGCCTTTCTATCTCAACTGAGTTGCACCTTAAAGTTCAGTATGGGTTGTGAGCTAAGAATGGAACAGTCAGCTAGATTGGGTCCTATGGAGTATTAAAACCCAAGAAACAGAAAGTGTAACAACTAAAAGGCAGATAATCCCAGAAGACAGACTAAGGAGCTATTAACACAGGTTTACCTAGTCAAGATGGATATTAGAGCAGCAGAGTGTATCAGACTCACACAGGATTTTCAATGAGGGCATGGATTACTCGTACACACAGATGGTAAACCATCTACTGCCTAAGTGTTCACCAAAGCAGGTTGTGGCACAGAAGCCCACAGGAGAAACCCAGGATGATTTTGCAGCCCTTTACCCAGAGTTGCTGTGGGCCAGCCACAGTAGCACCTCCTTGTGTTCATCCCAGAACCACTGAATCAGAACCTGCATTTTGACAAGGTCCCCAGCTTAATCACAGGCAAAGAACAATTCAAAAAGTAGCCCAGAGGTGTGCTTCTGAACACCCTGAAAACACATGGGTTCTATATTATTCAGCTATCTCCTAAAAATCTTACAGGACCAATTGCACATTCAACTCAGCAGTCTACAACAATTAGCTTCCATCTGCACCTTTATTGACCAGTGTGTCAGCTAGAGTTCACACTTGGACAAGAACCCCAACAAACATGGCTTAGGTTTGCATTTGCTCCATGGGCATTTTTCCACTTCTCTATGCCTGCAGGCTCCTTGCTAAACCTTTATCTCCTGGTGATAAAAATTTACAGAAAGCTAAGAAGTAGGCATGTGTGTATGCTACACAGTTTAGCCTTTTGCTCGAGTTACACATGCCTGTTAATATCCCATCAACTAAATCAAGTCACAGGCTCCCACAGAGTGGCCAAGGAGTGGCTGATGCCTGTTCTGTTTCTTATTTAAGGGTATGCCCTAAGCAGAAACATTTGCCTCTGCATCCTGTTCAGTAAAACTAAACAAAAATAGTTACATCTCTGGGAGGTTATAATGTAATGCCTTTCGCATTGCAATAGTAAAGTTTTAGCATGTAGGTGTTGTTAGTACTGAGAATTCTGTGACCTTGGGCAAATCACATCATGTCTCTGGACTTCATTTCCTCATCTAGAAACAGACATTCTGGTGGGGAGGTGGAATCTATTAATCCATAGATTTCACTTTCAAAACCCGTGGTGGTAATAACGGCAATACAGAGGCTAACACTGAGCATTTACACTGTGGCAAGCCTTGCTTTTAGGACTTGATGGGTGTTTGCACCTCCATTCCTTAATCTCCCAATGAAAATTGTCCCCACTTTGCAGTTGAAGAAACTTGACAATGGCCATGTTGTGACTTCAAGATTTAGCAGTATGTTCTTGTAAGCACTTTCTGTGGAGGAAAACCCTTTGCAGAAGTGATATGGTCCATGCAGCTGCTCTCTGAAGACTCACCATAAACCTCATGTCTGCGCTGATGCTTCTACTGTCTCCTGTGAGATAAGAAGCAAGTGTCACTTCTGAGTCAAGGTATACATGTCCATCTCTTTCCATCTTCCTTCATAATAGTCGTCCTTTCTGTGCTTAAACATAATGTACCACATGATAGGAAAGGAACTGTGCCCACAGATAACATTCAGCACTCACTCACTCACTGAGCTTTAGCAATTTAAGCCTGAGAGCACTACCACTTTCCCTGAGGAAGAGATACCCTTTTGCTCCTCGCCTTCCTTTCCCCAACGTAACAAGAGAAACTGGACAGGGGACAGGCATTCCACGAGCTCTCGGAGTTTACATTCTACTCCTTAGTTACTGGTACTAGGCAGAAGGGTTTCTTCTTGTGATGAGTCAGGTCCCCTTTTTCCTCTGTGTGCCACAAGTTCATCCTCTCATAGTCTTTTCAGGAGCAGGTGATGAGAAGTTAATGTCTTCTCTACCCAATGGTGTCATATTCTCTTTTGTAGTTCCAGCCTTAGCTATGGTTTCTAATCAGATTGTGGGCCACTTTGATCCTTTTTTCTGTTAAATTTTCTCTGTCTCTGACTTCCCTGGTCCCCCAAAGAACTTTAATCTTTATTTTGTTTTGTTTTCCTCTCAGTGGACTGAGTCCTCTCATTTATTGAACCAAACCTTTTGAATTCCATTATACATCGACGGTTCTTTCTTTGTGTGATTCAATTATGAATTTGGAACCAGCCTTGCTCAAGTTTCCTACACAATGTACTCATTTGGTGGTCATCACAGAATTGAGCACTGACTAAAGTGCAGTGAAACCATGACTTCTATTTTGCATTGCTGGAGGTTGAGCCCAAGGCCATGCACACACTAGCAAACATTCTACCATAGAACGACATTCCCTCCACTCCCCACCCCTTAGAAAAGAAAACAACTTCTAAAAGAATGTATGATCACTGAAAACATAAAAACCACTACACTATCGAACTGGAATGATAAAATTAAAAAAAAAAATCCTTGTAGGTACCCGTGTCGATAATAACGTTGAGCAACCTAGTAGTTTAGTGCAAGTGTAGACTGATGCAAACATTGTGGGAAATAATTTTTCCAAAGTAACTAACTGAAAGTAAAATCTACACATACTGCTGTCCCATCAGTTCCACCCTAGTGAGGTGTCCACAGTCGGTGCACTTAAAGACTGAGAAAAAAAGTCATCAGAATGTTACTAAAGTCATCCCCAGTTCATGCCAAGCCAGATGTCATGGAGAGTAGGATGGATATGGGGGCAATCGAGAACATGCTTAGAGTGAATACCCAATAGCCACACCCAGGGTGCACGTTCATTGGAATCACGCTGTGTGAAAGAGGCTAGTCACAAAGCACTGTCAGCTGTTAGTCCTGTCTATATCAAGATCGAACCATGACAAACAAGTGGAGGAAGGTGGAAGGGAGGATGCGGGTAGAGAGAGGACAAAACGTAGCATCTTCAAGAAAGTGCCTAGAAGGCTGACTGCTGAATGTATTCTCCCTGCGGATCTGAGTGCTGCTCTGCTCGTTACACAGGTGGCTTCTGTTCCTGGAGTTTACTAAACATGACTGAAACTATGTATGCACAATATCTTGTGAATATCATACTCTGCTAAAAAATATAGCCAAGAAAACAGCAAGCATGACGAACTGTGTGAAGACTGGCCCAGTCTCTGAGTTCCCTGTTGCATGCTGCCCTCCAAGCTTGGCCTCCACATTTTAATGAATGTAGACTAGTTTGTGTGTTATGGGGTGCTCCTCAGCCTTCTAAGCCCAGCGCTATTGTTAGGACATCAAAGACCAACTGCTGACCAAGATACTGTTCTTATGAAAAGAGTGACCAGCAAATTTACTGCTTAACTTCATTCCCTTTAAATGAAGCTGGCCCCCGTGGTCCTCTTTGAAAGTTCAATTGTGGACATATATCTTCTTTATAGGACATCGTGTACAATAAAGAGAAGCAATAACTTCAGATAATAAAAAAAATACCTTTGAGAATGCAGCGAGATGGACATTCCATTTAATAAACATCACTCTGGTTACATACTCCCAGACTGCCTGAAGCTTGGCGATGGGCTCAAGAGTCTTCCACCTGACACATGAGGTTCTTTTGGACTGATTGACTTGTTATATTTTATGCCTCAATTTTTTTCCCCAGCTTTGGAAGACCTTGGGAATAAAACAGGCTTATCTATTGCAGTAGGCCACCATTCAAAAATTGGGCAAAATGGAAATTTTCTACCCTATTGAACTTTTTAGCTTCTTAGGAGCTGCCCTTCAGTAGAGTAAACATTTATTAAGGGTTGAGACCAGACTAATCTCCTGTGTCTATTATATAATGTCCCCTGATAGCCATCTAGACATCACTCCTCATAACCCTGTCGTGAAAAACTCTTGGTGTTAGTTATTAAAATTTTCAGATACAGGGACAAGATTAGAATAAAATAGACTGTTCTATACCTACTAAAAAGTAAAGATGGTTACTAATTATCTATGAGAGAAATAGAAAAACTATTTATTAAAGTTGTTCTTGGCTTAACATGAAGCATGAACCAGGTGGTGGAAAAAGAGACATCTGTAATCAGAATCACTAGCCTGCCCAAAATTAAATAAACCAGAACGATCCTTTCAAAAATATTTACATACTGCAGAAGTTTCCAGTGCACAGCATATAAAGCGACCTCTACAGTGACCACGTCTCTGAGTGTGTTGATGCACATGAGAAGTGGAGGCGGGAAGAGCAGTAGCTCCAGGACAGTTGTGGCTACATAGTGAGTCTAAAGACAGCCTGGGCTACAAGAGAATGTACCTCAAAAGATAAAGTACCACTTGAGCCTTCCAATTCTGAACCAATCACTCCTGGAGAGGTTTGGTGCTCCACAATTGGCTCATGTGGTTGGAAACAGGCTGCTGAGTAGATCCTTGCCCTTTTTTTCTCTCATTGGTCCATTCAGGAAAATGTGCAAGCTACTTGAAGTAACTGAGAGTCCCCTGCTGAGATTTTGATGGAGATAAAAGAACTCAATTTTTTCTTTTCTTTTTTTTATTAGATATTTTCATTATTGTCATATGATATCTCCCTTTCCAGTTTCCCCTCCAAGAAAAATAAAAATAGAATTAAATTTTTAAAAAAAAACTTTTTTCCCCCCCCCCCCCCCCCCAACAACCCACCCTCTCCCACTTCCTGGCCCTGGCATTCCCCTACCTGGGGCATAGAACCTTCATAGGGCCAAGGGCCTCTCCTGCCCTTGACGACAAACTAGGCCATTCTCTGCTATACATATGCTGCTGGAGCCATTAGTCCCACCATGTGTACTCTTTAGTTGGTGGTTCAGTAACTGGGAGCTATGAAGGTACTAGTTAGTTCATATTGTTGTTCCTCCTAAGGGTCTGAAAGCCCTTCAGCTCTTTGGGTCCTTTCTCTAGCTCCTTCACTGGGGACCCTGTGCTGAGTCCAATGGATGGCTGTGAGCCTCTATTTCTGTATTAGTCAGGTACTGTCAGAGCCTCTCAGGAGACAGCTATATCAGGCTCCTGTCAGCCAGCACTTGCTGGCATCCACAATAGTGTCTAGACTTGATGATTGAATATGGGAAGGATTCCTAGGTGGAGCAGTCTCTGAATTGTCCTTCCTTTAGTCTCTGCTCCATGGTTGGTCTCTACAACTCCTTCCATGGGTATTTTGTTCCTCCTTTTAAGAAGGAACGAAGTAGCCACACTTTGGTCTTCCTTCTTCTTGAGTTTCTTGTGGTTTGTGAGTTGTTCTTCCTGTATTCCAAACTTCTGGGCTAATATCCACTTATCAGAGAATGCATACTATGTGTGTTCTTTTGTGATTGGGTTACCTCACTCAGGATGATATTCTCCAGATCCATCCATTTCCCTAAGAATTTCATAAATTCATTGTTTTTATTAGCTGAGTAGTACTCCATTGTGTAAATGTACCACATTTTCTGAATCCATTCTTCTGTTGAGGGACCTCTGGGTTGTTTCCAGTTTCTGGCTATTATAAATAAGGCTGCTATGAACATAGCGGAACATGTGTCCTTATTACATGTTAGAGCATCTTCTGGGTATATGCCTAGGAGTGGTATAGCTGGGTCCTCTGGTAGTACTATGTCGAATTTCCTGAGGAACAACCAAACTGATTTCCAGAGTAGTTTTACCAGCTTGCAATCCCACCAGCAATGAAGGAGTGTTCCTCTTTCTCCACAAACTTGCCAGCATCTGCTGTCACTTGAGTTTTTTATCTTAGCCAATCTGACTGGTGTGAGGTGTAATCTCAGGGTTGGTTTGATGACTAAGGATGTTGAACATTTCTTTAGGTATTTCTCAACCATTTGGTATTCCTCAGTTGAGAATTCTTTGTTTAGCTCTGTACCCCATTTTTAATAGGGTTATTTGGTTCTCTGGAGTCTAACTTCTTGAGTTCTTTGTATATATTGGATATTAGCCCACTATCAGATATAGGATTGGTAAAGATCTTTTCTCAATTTGTTGGTTGCCCTTTTGTCTTATTGACAGTGTCCTTTGCCTTACAGAAGCTTTCTAATTTTATGAGGTCCCATTTGTCAATTACTGATCTTAGAGCATAAGCCATTGATGTTCTGTTCATGAAATTTTCCCCTGTGTCCATGTGCTCCCACTTTCTTTTCTATTAGTTTCAGTGTATCTGGTTTTATGTGGAGGTCTTTGATCCACTTGGACCTGAGCCTTGTACAAGGAGATAGGAATGGATCGATTTGAATTCTTCTACATGCTAACCACCAGTTGAGCCAGCATCATTTGTTGAAAATGCTGTCTTTTTTCCCACTGGGTTGTTTTAGCTCCTTTGTCAACGATCAAGTGACCATAGGTGTGTGGGTTCATTTCTGGGTCTTCAATTCTATTCCATTGATCTACCTGCCTGTCATTGTACCAATACCATGCATTTTTTGTCACAATTGCTCTGTAATATAGTTATTCCACCAGAGGTTCTTTTATTGTTGAGAATAGTTTTCCCTATCCTAGGTTTTTTGTTATTCCAGATAAATTTGCAAATTGCTCTTTCTAAATGAAGAATTGAGTTGGAATTTTGATGGGGATTGCATTGAATCCGTAGATTGCTTTTGGCAAGATGGCCATTTTTACTATATTAATCCTGCCAATCCACGAGTATGGGGGATCTTTCCATCTTCTGAGATTTTCTTCAATTTCTTTCTTCAGAGACTTAAAGTTCTTGTCAAACAGATCTTTTACTTGTGTAGTTAGAGTTACTCCAAGGTATTTTATATTATTTGTGACTATTGTGAAGGGTGTTGTTTCCCTAATTTCTTTCTCAGCCTGTTTATCCTTTGTGTAGAGAAAGGCCATTGATTTGCTTGAGTTAATTTTATATCCAACTACTTTTCCGAGTTTGTTTATCAGGTTTAGGAGCTCTCTGGTGGAATTTTTGAGGTCACTTAAGTATACTATCATATCATCAGCAAATAGTGATAATTTGACTTCTTCCTTTCCAATTCGTATCACTTTGATCTCCTTTTGTTGTCTAATTGCTTTGGCTAAGACTTCAAGAACAATTCTAAATAGGTT
The DNA here is from genome assembly GCA_019843815.1 of Montemys delectorum. NCBI lineage: Eukaryota > Metazoa > Chordata > Mammalia > Rodentia > Muridae > Montemys > Montemys delectorum. The sequence continues at coordinate 13,002 of JADRCD010184992.1, read as the reverse complement.
GGGAGAGAGCAGGCAGGCTTGTCTGTTCCCTGATTTTAGTGGGATTGATTGCTTCAAGTTTCTCTCCATTTAGTTTGGTGTTGGCTACTAGTTTGCTGTATATTGCTTTTACTATGTTTAAGTATGGGCCTTGAATTTCTGATCTTTCCAAGACTTTTATCATGAAGGTATGTTGGGTTTTGTCAAATGCTTTCTCAGCATCTAATGAGATGATCATATAGTTTTTTTTCTTTGGGTTTGTTTATATAGGGATTACGTTGATGGATTTCCATATATTGAACCATCCCTGCATCTCTGGGATGAAGCCTACTTGATTATGGTGGATGATCATTTTGATGTGTTCTTGGATTTGGTTTGCAAGAATTTTATTGAGTATCTTTGCATCAATATTCATAAGGAAAATTGGTCTGTTTTTTTTTCTTTGTTAGGTCTTTTTGTGGTTTAGATATAAGAGTAATTGTGGCTTCATAGAACAAATTGAGTAGAGAAATTTCTGTTTCTATTTTGTGGAATAGTTTGAGGAGTATTGGTATTATGTCTTCTTTGAAGGTATGATAAAACTCTGCACTAAACCCATCTGGTCCTGGGCTTCTTTTGATTGGAATACTATTAATGACTGTTTCTATTTCATTAGTAGATATGGTACTGTTTAGTTCATTTATCTGATCTTGGTTTAACTTTGGTACCTGATATCTGTCTAGAAAATTGTCCATTTCATCCAGGTTTTCCAGTTTTGTTAAGTATAAGCTTTTGTAGTAGGATCTCATGAATTTTTGGATTTCCTCAGTGTCTGTTATGTCTTCCTTTCCATTTCTGATCTTGTTAATTAGGATACTGTCTCTGTGCCCTCTAGTTAGTCTGGCTAAAGGTTTATCTATTTTGTTGATTTTCTCAGAGAACCAGCTCCTGGTTTGGTTGATACTTTGTATAGTTCTTTTTGTTTCTATTTGGTTGATTTCAGCCCCAAGTTTGATTATTTCCTGAAAATTCTTGGGTGAATTTGCTTCCTTTTGTTCTAGAGCTTTCAGATGTGCTGTCAAATTGCTGATATATGCCTTCTCCAGTTTCCTTTTGGAGGCACTTAAAGCTATTAGTTTTCCTCTTAGGATTGCTTTCATTGTGCCCCATGAGTTTGGATATGTTGTGGCTTCATTTTCATTAAACTCTAGAAAGTCTTTAATTTCTTTCTTTATTTCTTCCTTGACCAAGTTATCATTGAGTAGATGTTGTTAAGCTTCCACGTGTATGTGGGCATTCTATTGTTTATGTTGTTATTGAAGAGCAGCCTTAGACCATGGTGATCTGATAGGATGCAAGGAATTATTTCAATCTTCTTGTATCTGTTGAGGCCTGATTTGTGACCAATTATATGGTCAATTTTGGAGAAGGTACCATGAGGTGCTGAGAAGAAGGTATATCCTTTTGTTTTAGGGTAAAAAGTTCTATAGATATCTGTTAAATCCATCTGTTTCATAACTTCTGTTAGTCTCACTGTGTCTTTTTTTAGTTTCTGTTTCCATGATCTGTCCATTGCAGAGAGTGGGGTGTTGAAATCTCCAACTATTATTGTGTATGGTGCAATGTGTGCTTTGAGCTTTAGTAAAGTTTCTTTTATGAATGTAGATGCCCTTGCATCTGGAGCATAGAGGTTCAGAATTGAGAGTTCATCTTGGTAGATCTTGATGACTATAAAGTGTTCCTCCTTATCTTTTTTGATCACTTTATGGTAAAAGTCGATTTTATTCAATATTAGAATGGCTACTCCAGTTTTTTTCTTGGGACCATTGGCTTGGAAAAGTTTTCAAACCTTTTATTTTGAGATAGTGTCTGTCTTTGTCACTGAGGTTGGTTTCCTGTATGCAACAAAATGTTGGGTCCTATTTACATACTCAGTCTGATAGTCTATGTCTTTTTATTGGGGAATTGAGTCCATTGATATTAATAGATATTAAGGAAAAGTAATTGTTGCTTCCTGTTATTTTTGTTGTTAGAGTTGGTATTCTGTTCATGTGGCTAACTTCTTTTAGTTTTGTTTGAAGATTACTTTCTTGCTTTTTCTAGGATGTAGTTTCCCTCCTTGTGTTGGAGTTTTCCATTTATTATCCTTTGAAGGGCTGGATTTGTGGAACTATATTGTGTAAATTTGGTTTTGTCATGGAATACTTTGGTTTCTCCATCTATGGTAATTGAGAGTTCTGCTGGGTATAGTAGACTGGGCTGGCATTTGTGTTCTTATAGGGTCTGTATGACATCAACCCAGGATCTTCTAGCTTTCATAGTCTCTGGTGAGAAGTCTGGTGTAATTCTAATAGGTCTGCCTTTATATGTTACTTGACCTTTGTCCCTCACTTCTTTTAATATTCTTTCTTTGTTTAGTGCATTTGGTGTTTTGACTATTATGTGGCGGGTGGAATTTCTTTTCTGGTCCAGTCTATTTGGAGTTCTATAGGCTTCTTGTATGTTCCTGGGCATCTCTTTCTTTAGGTTAGGGAAGTTTTCTTCTATAATTTTGTTGAAGATATTTATTGGCCTGTTAAGTTGGAGGTCTTCACTTACTTCTATACCTATTATCCTTAGGTTTGGTCTTCTCATTGTGTCCTGGATTTCCTGGATGTTTTGGGTTAGGGTCTTTTTGCATTTTGCATTTTCTTTGACTGTTCTGTCAATGTTGTTCATGTTATCTTCTGCCCCTGAGATTCTCTCTTCTATTTCTTGTATTCTGTTGGTGATGCTTGCATCTATGTTTCCTGACTTTTTTCCTAAGATTTCTAACTCCAGGGTTGTCTCTTTTTGTGATTTCTTTATTGTTTCTACTTCCATTTTTAGGTCCTGGATGGTTTTGTTCAATTCCTTCACCTATCTGGTTGTGCTTTCCTGTAATTCTTTTAGGGATTTTTGTGTTTCCTCTTTATGGGCTTGTATCAGTTTAACTGTGTTCTCCTGTATTTCTTTAAGGGAGTTATTCATGTCCTTCTTAAATTCCTGTATCACCATCATAAGATATGATTTTAGATCAAATCTTGCTTTTCTGGTGTTTTGGGATATCCAGGACTTGCTGTGGTGAGGGTTCTGATAATGCCAAGTAGTCTTGGTTTCTGTTGGTAAGATTCTTGCATTTGCCTTTCACCATCTGTTGATCTCTAGTGTTAGATGTTCTTGCTGTCTCTGGTTGGAGCTTGTTCCTCCTGTGGGTCTGTAAGCCTGTGTCAGCACTTCTGGGAGATTAGTTCTCCTCTTCTAAGACCCTTGTCCAGAGGGCTGTGGATCAATTGTCCCTCCTGAGTCCTGGGGTCAGAGCACTCCCTGGAGACAAGCTCTCCACTTGTGGGAAAGGGGCAGAGAGGGTTGTGCATCCTCAGACCCTCCTAGGTGTAGACCAAGAACTCGATTTTTAAAAATATCTATAAAAGCATTTAAAAAAAAAAAAACCTTTAAGCTGGGCAGTGGTGGCACATGCCTTTAATCCCAACACTTGGGAGGCAGAGGCAGATAGATTTCTGAGTTAGAGGCCAGCCTGGTCTACAGAGTGAGTTTTGGGACAGCCAGGGCTATACAGAGAAACCTTGTCTTGAAAACAAAACAAAACAAAACAAAAAACAAAAAGCAATACTCCACAAAACCTTCACAATCTTTGTTGAGCAGTAGGACCTCAAGGAAAGATTATACTATTATACTCCAAACAGTGGGTGGGAATAATGAGCCAGGCTCTGCATAATATACAAGTGGAGGATGGTTTTTCTGGTCTAGATTCTTCCTCACAACCTCACTGCCCTGAAACTCATCCAGAACTTCTTCTAGAGTCTGAGATAATCCAAAAATAAATATCAATTTCTTCAACTCTAATTTTGCTCATAAATAGTGAGACAGGAAGAAAAGTTGAGAAATGGTTGGGCCAGAGTCAGCTGATTTGATTATAGAATGGCATAGCCCCCAATAAGGATGAGATTGTGTGGTATGGAGCCAAGGACAGGATTCTCACCTTCCTGATGTGAGCAGAGGATAAACAAAGAGGACAAGGTCACAGCTTGAAAGAGCTACCCTCTAATTATGAGGCTGAGTCTTTCTTCTAGGCCTCTGAATGGTTGCTCCCAGATTGCTCAAACCATTAATTCAACTTACTTTACTTTAAGGGCTCCTGTATGTGTCTGTTGTTCCTTTGGGTTGGCTTTTTCATGCCACTTAGAATGTGGTGTAAATAGAAATGCCATGGCAACCTGCCAGTATGGTGGAGCCTGCCCAGATGGGAAGAGTGTCTGGTGGCTACAGAGGCTCCCTTTAAAAGAACAACTCAATACTCACAAAACCCTAGGCGTTCAGGCTGGAGAGACATCAGGAAGCCATCTGCAGCCCACCCCACATGAGATCTAAAGCAAACTTTTCCCTGGTTGTTTCATCATAAGGTAGATGCTGGTGGGAGAATTAAAATGGGTGTGGCCTAAGTTCTGAGCTCTGGCCCAACTGCCTAAATGAAATGCCTTTAAGGGTGTATGACAGGTACTCTTATGCCCGTATAGCAAAAGTGGTAACCATTTTGCTCACTGGTTAAATCAAACCTTTATCTGGACCTACTACCATGAATGAGTTACACTGGTTAGTATATAGATTGCAGATACTCACCTAATCTATAGATGGTTTTCTTTGCCAAGAAAGCTTCATGCTTGCCTTTCATTAGTAAAAAAAAAATCTAAAGTCTAAAACAATAAAGGGATTTTTTCCAAATTTTAACATTTATAATGGTTAATCTTGACTGTCAGTTTGAATGTAGTAAGAAATTCCTACGTGGTTTGTAAAGAATACCTCCAGGTAAGAGACAGTGAGATCATGAGGGCTCTGATCTAATCATTGGATTTATAATATGTTGGATTATTGAGAGATAGTGAATGGTAGAAGGTGAGGTCTAGTTGGAAGAAGTAGGTCAAAGGGAATGTGGGCTTGGGGCTATATCTTGCTTTGGCCTATTTCTCTGGACTTTTCTTCCTGTGTTCTCTATAATATGATGTGTACCACAGCCTTTCTGCTGTACCACACCACACCCTTTCCACAATGATAACATATTAGGAACCATCAATCAAAGCAAACCTTTCCTCCCTTTACATTGAACACTTAAGGCATCCTAACACTGGAAAAAAAAAAAAACTCCAGCTAATATACTTGATGAAGAGTCTAGAACCCAGAGAAATGAAAGAATTTAGCCAAGACTATACCAATCATTTTGCATGCAAGCAGCATATTACAGGTTGACTAAATCCTGAGCAAATTGTCTCATATACAAGCCATATTTCTGAACAGTTCATTGGCCTATATACATGAAGAGAACCACAATGTGCATACTCCTAAAGGATCTGGATTCTGTGACAATGCAGTTGACATTACAGTTAATGTCAGGGCATTACAGGACCTGAGAAGGAAGGACTGAGCAAGAATTATGTCTCTTTTATTTCAGAGTAACCACTCAGATAAAGGAAAGAATGTGTAGCTAAGTATACAGCATTGCCCAACCATCTTACAACTGAGTTAATTCACTCATCACTGGGTATATCCAATTGCCATTATGAAGAAGCATTATGCTAGATGCTAAAGACTCAAGAGAGAAAGCATTTTATGGTCTAGAAGGAGGAAACTGAGAACAATTCATATTAAGCATCACCATTATAGATTGTGATAGGTGCTCAGCAGGCCAGTCACAGAGAATACATACAGCGAATACTAAAAGAGAATAGGCAGGAAGGGCTCGCTGGGAAGCTGACAGTGGAATCCTGAGTTGACGGGTAAGAAAGGACCAGTCCCATATAGAACCAGGATGAAAATGTTGTTCAGGCAAATACAATCAGAAATAGCAGAGCCTTGAGAGGAAAAGATTTTCACTTGGCTAAAATATGGAAAAGAGACTGAAGAAAAGTTTGCAAGAAAAATATGTAGCAAATGAACATGAAATGAACATGAAAGAAAGGCATGGGCTTTGTAGGCCTGGTTAAACAACCTCACTGTTCTGACATTGAGAAAGAAGAAGCCATTGCAGAGATTTGAAAGATGGCTCTGGCTACAACACAGAGAATGGAAAGGAACAGCAGAGACATGATAGGAAGTTTGGTAAACCCAAGTAACAGGTGATAGGATGCAGATGAGAGTGGGGAGCAGTGGATGGACACAAGACACAGTTCTAGGGCAGACATGGAAGGGTGTGCAGATAACTGAGCCTCAGAAGATAGATTTATATTGAATTCTTAGACATTCTACTGACATACTCTAAGTAAAGATAAGGAGTAAGGAGGTGGTCAAGTGGATCAGGAATGGAGACTGAAGTGCTGTGGCCAAAAGGGTGGGTGGATTCAAAGAGTTGTGTGATCATAGGAACCAGGAAAGGAGAAAGGTGCTGCTGTGACAACAAAGAGGAAGACAGAGAATTGTGTGTCAGCTGGGTAATACACTTATTGCTTCTGAAGGGAGCTCAGGGGAGCTCAGGGGACACTAAAGGAGGACTTACAGTGTGTACCATGTAAAGAAATTCTGAGGAGAAAGTTAAGATAGAACTATAGATAAGACCTGGGAACTTTTTGTTTTGAAAATGAGATGTGAATATGCAATCCTATGAGTTTAAAATTCACTTAAGATTAGAAATGCCAGGCCATTTTGGATGCTGGTGAGAAAGATCCAGTAGAAAAAGAGAGACTTACACTTTACTATCGATAGAGAAGGGACTGCCTCCTTCATGAAGGCTAGAGCATGAGTATGAGAATGGCTTTTACTTTTACTTTTAGAATTGGCCTTTGTTAAGAGCAGGAAAACCCTTTCTATGCTACTGTTGAAAGATGGGCTGTACAGGTGGAAGTGTGGATCCATGTTGGGAATGATGGCTGTCCAGATGGGAGTATGGATGCATGATGAAAATATAAGAGTTGCCAAGCTGTGGTTCTTATTTCATCTGTGAGACTGGAGGCGAGAGCAAGGAACCCAAGGAGATGTGGAGATGGATGGGAAATGGTTATCTGTGACCCTACTAGAGGTGAGTTTGTGGGAGGGAGGAGGAATCATTCACAGGTGGTGATTAAGCCCTCATTTACTTGATGTTTAAAGACATGGATCAAGATCAAAGTGTATTTGCCAAATTGGATGATTTTCTTTTACTGTGTTTCTTCTCTCATCTGTATGGCTTTCAAGCTTTTCAAAATGTAGGATATTTTTCCCCAGACTCAAGGACCAGAGGGAGAGAGAGGGAAAAAGGAGAACTGAAAGGAGTTGTCATAAATGTTTATTGTAGAGGGCTTGGATGAATACAGAAGAGAATGGAAGTGATAGAAGGCTGAAAGGAAGTGAAGTTGCTGGCAGTTTCCTTGAAAGGGTAAGATCTTGGAAGGGAAGATGGACTTCCTTTTCAGACTTTCAGAGAATGCATCTTCTTTATGCTGTTGGTAGGTGAACAAAAGAATGCTCATCTTCAGCTTCCCTCTCTGTGGGAGCTGATGATTCATCTGCCAAGTAGATAGATAATGCAAACAATGGGCCTTGGTATGGTCTCACATATATCATATATTACATATGTGACATATATCACATATCATATATATCACACATCACTGCAAACAAAAGCATGACAGAAGAAACATGAAGGATAAAAAGTTTATTTTGGCCATGATTTTAGGAGCTATACATGATAGTTTGGAGGCTGGGTCTGTAAGTGGAACAGCAGTGGCATCAACTCTGTCTGTTAGCTGAGACAGCACCTTACATCTTGGTGCAGAGAGCTGGTAGCAGTATCAGTAGTAGATCGTCCTCAGTGATTACTAGTGTGGGCTCTGCCCCATGTTCTGAAGCTTCTACAACCTCTCAATACAGCACCACCTACTGGAGACCTGTGTTCAAACACATCATCCTGTGAGGGATGTTTCAATTCAAACATTCTCTCCCCCTTCAGCCAGGCAAGATGAATCCAGGCAAACAAACATTTAGCCTCAGTCTTACATAAGTACAAAGGTCTGTTTGCATGTTCATAGGCTAAATTAAAAGTCTACAACAACAGGAGGCTTGATTCAGAACAGCCTGTTGCTCACCTGTTTGCTGTAGCCAGAGAAATTCTTGCCCACTATGGTGAGCACAGTTCTCTATGGGTATCTAGCTACAGTACAACTGTTCTATGTGGCATCATCATGAAGATGTCTGATGGCTACTTGCTTGACATTGTGTGCCTCAAGGTCCCACAGGTTACAAGGCACTGCAGTTCTGCAACTGTGCTTTGCTTGTTTCTGTTTCTCACAGTAGAACCATTGAAAAGAACTTAATTTTAAGCAGCACATTGTACACAAAAACATGTTAAAGAGATTTAGCACGGAGGCTTTTTCTAATTCACAGACATAGTATTAAATTTGCTGCTCAACTCCATAACTCGGATATTAAGGAAGAATTAATGTGGCTTTGCTTTTTCCCAACATCTCTCATCTAGGTTTTTTGTTAGTCATCATTCATGCATTTTGGTAAAGCTAAATGCATTTGTGGTATGGCCTATTTTGTATAAAGAAGGTATTTCTCCTTCTTCAGTCCAGAAGAAACTTGAGTTATTGATACAAAAATCACACTCAAAGAAGATCTGTCCAAAGAAGTGAGGTATGTTTCTCTTTTGTCAGATTCAGGAGCCTCTGCTTTGCCTTGTATGCACAGTGATAATTTTCCTGCCATTATTCACTGGACTGTCTCCCTGAGCCATTAAAAATCAAGCATTAAAAATAATCAAACATTTCTTTAATCAGTTCCGGGAAATGATGAGATAAAGAAGTGGCAGAGAGATCTCATCATTTGAAATGTAACAGTGATGCTCAAAACAGTGGTTCTTAACCTGTGGGTTGTAACCTCTTTGGAAAACCTCTATGTATATTTACACTATAATTTATGACTGGAGCAAAATTACAGTTTTTGAACAGCAACAAAAAAAAATGCATAGGTGGAGGTCACCACAAGATGAGGAACTATATTAAAGGGTTGCAACATTAGGAAGGTTGAGAAGCACTGCTGGGAAGAAAGTGTGCAGCCTTGGGACATGATCCTGAGATTTGAATCTCAAAGAGAATTTGTTCTCTACTCTCCCCCTCATCTCCCACATTAAATATCTTAAACAGTAGGTTACAGACACCTACTGCTGTGTAACAAATTGCCTTAGGATCTAGAAGATTAAGAGGATCCACGTTTATTATCTTAGCATTTCTGTGTGTCAGGAAATCAGTCCTTACAAGCTACAATTAAGGTATCAGACGGGACTATAATGGTGGACAAGCTTCAGACCTTTTTCATGGGGACATGAAATTCATGGGGACAGAATTCAGTTTCCCATGTATTTTTGGCTGGAGGGGACCCTTGGTCAGTTCCTTTACCATGTGGCCTCTCTACAGTGGAGTTCACAAGAAAGAGCTGGCTTGTTTTGTTTTCAGAACAAGGAAGGGAATAGAACCAGAAAGAGAAAGTGAGACAAAACCCTTTTTGTTGTTGTTGTTTTGTAATCTTGTCTTAGTGACGCCTATTACTTTTGTCACATTCTGTTTCTTAAAAACAGATCTCTTGCTTCATCCCACATCCAAAAGGAAAGCATCATACTATGCACCCTGGGAATGGGGACACTGAAGGACATTTCAAAAGTTGCCTGTAGTATTTCCCAGAACAGCAGGTGGCTCTTCGAGTGCTCATTCCTGTCCAAAGACAGTGCCAGTTCCCCTGCACTCTGGTATGGTGACCTGCATGCTTACTTTTCCAGATTTCTTGATTTTATTTCTGGTTTCTGTCACCTCCCCTCCATTCAAACTACAGTCCTCCAGTTTCTGGCTCTTAATAGTTATTCTTCCTTGCACAAGAACATTTGATGGCTCCCTATTTCTTGATCCAATACAAGTGTTAAGAGTGTCTGTATATGGGGTTAACCTCATTTCCTACCCTTCGTTTCAACAGGCTACTTGCAGCCAAGTCAGAGTCTGCAAGTTCCTCTCCCCTCGGCTCATGTTGTTACCTAAGCTTATTTCATTCCCATTCCCAAATGTGAACACCCCAGATGTATCACAGGAGAATTTCCTGCAATGCTGCTGTGGCAATTGGCTCATTTCCGAGCCTCTCTCATTCCATTGTCCATTAAACAATACTATACTCTTATTCTCAGATAACCATACAGAACATAAATAGTCCTGCTGCCTACTCTGCATGCCAGTTAGAGGACAGGCTGGAGGGGTGCAGTGTAGCTTCCATATCTCTCTTGCATATAGCGAGGGATTGACAAAGTCTAGAGTGTCAAAGACTGCTTTCCAAAATGCTGTTCTCATAGTTAAGAACACTGATTTCACTTCATTTTCCTGTTATAAATGATAGAACTGAAATGAAAACAGTTTACCTGCTCATGTGAGAGCAAACCATGGACCCTGATCTGGGAGTCCTCATTCATTTGGTTTATTTTGTTCTTTTAAACGTAAAACCATCTGACTTAACCTGATCTGTGTTTGCTTAGCCATACCAGAGATTGAACCTGGAGCGACAGCCTCAGCCTTAGTTTTATTCTAATTTTGAGACCAAGTCTTGCTAAATTGTCCTTGAAATTATGAATATTTCTACCTTAGCTTCCTGATTGCTTGGATCACAAGTCTGCACCAGAAAGCCTGGCTTTGATTATTTTTTAAGATTCATTTATTTTTACTTTATACATATGTGTGCTTTGCCTCCATGCTTGTGTATGTTGCCTCTGTGAGTGGCCACGGAAGCCAGAAAAGGGCACTGGATCTTCTAGGACTGGAATTATGGGCAGTTGTGAGGCACCATGTGGGTTCTGGGAACAGAACCAAGAGCCCCTACAAAAGCAACAAGTTCTCTTAACCACTAAGCCATCTCCCAGGCCCTAGCTTTTATTTTTATTTATTTATTTACTTATGTTTTGATAAAACAATTCAGTCATTCAACAACCCTCACATTGTCATTTCAAAAAAAAAAAACCTTAATAAAAAGGGTGACTAAAATTTTTAAAATAAAATGAGCTTCATGAGCAGAAGGAAGACCCAGGTCCGCTACTTCTTGCTTGTCTGTGAATTAACTTTTTCAAGTTAACAAACACACCAATGTCAGGAAGCCCCCTGTGGATAAACGTCAGTGTGTCTCCTGCTGTCCTAGACTCACTTTGGCATGCAGTGATGTTACCATGTGGCCATAGGCTGTACGTTTAGCAGAGCTCTAGTGGCCTGGATGCTGTAGCTAGAACTATGAACACATCTGTCAGCAAAGTGGTGTGTGTGTGTGTGTGTGTGTGTGTGTGTGTGTGTGTGTGTGTGTGTGTTACAAAGAGAACTGACATGTGAAGGATAATTACTTCTCAAAAGCCATTGTCCAGACCTCTACAGGCAATATTCTGAATTCAAAACGACTTTTAGCCAAGTCCTGTTTGCACCTGGGAACTATGAGCGGTATTGAAAGCTTCATAAAGGAGATGAAACTTGACCAGGACAGGAAGTGACTTACAGCCGGCAGGCTCAGATGTATTGACACAAGGTAGTGAAGTAGGAAATTATGGTTTTCAAAGAGAAGTCAGATCTTAGTTTCTCTTTTATCTCAGTATGATGTGTGTGTCCTTGAATCAAATCCCCTAACCACAGTGCAAACGTGACATTCATGCAACAGGAGTGGCTGGAATCCCTGGCTTTTGTGAGTCTCATACACAGGAAAGTCAGACTTCCTTTATGACTTGTTCATCGTGTGTCAGTATTGTGGTTTCCAAATGCTCTTGGAAGCTGAGTTTCCAAGTTCCAGGTGGGCTCTGGGCCATGGCAGCAGCCAGAAGTGCTGAAGGCATTAGCTTGAGCCAGCGAGTTTCTTGGAGTCTAAGACTGGGGCAACCTGTTTTACATTAGTGTATTTCTTTGTACATGAATTATCAAAATCCTTCATTCCCTAGCATTTCTTCACTTGCCTCTCCATTCGTGGCACATCTTGTTACTTCTGCATGAGTACATGCACTGCTGAAAGAACTATTTCCAAGGGAATGTGATCAACTGGAAAATTTGATAGAATTTTGAAAGGTTGATAGATCATGATCTTCATTCATCTCTTGAGCCAGTCCTCATAACACTAATTTCTACTGTTTTCTCGTGTGCCCTTGCTGGTTTTATTGGTTGTGCTGATTTTATTTTCCCACCTCTTTCCCACTTCTTCACCCCAGTTTCAGTACTCAGGGAAACTATTTGAGTCTGCAAGAGTGATGCATGATCAACTGCACTCTCTCTTGTTCTCCCTCCTCTCTTCCTCTCTTCCTCTCTTCCTTTCTCTTTCTCTCTCTCTCTCTCTCTCTCTCTCTCTCTCTCTCTCTCTCTCACACACACACACACACACACACACATATATATACACACACACTAATCAGGCCTGATGATGGGTCTCATTCTGACAGTTTCCTACATATATATTTACCTAACCAACCCACCCCTAAAGGATGACTTTTGGCTCATTTCCTATTGATCCCAATATCTATTGATGCCAATAGATATTAATCCCAATAGATGATTCTTTGCCTGATCTGCTACTTAGAAGACATGGAAACAACAAAATAAAAATATTTTATCTGAAAAGCTTAGGAGTGACTTTAAATTAACCTAAAGATCTAAATGGAAAACAATGTTAAAGTATATGACAAGAGGAGGTTGGTCAACAGAAAAATGGCAGGCAGGGCTGTTTCTTAATCATATGTAGGAGAAACGACTATCTCTATTTGGATGAGATTGGTTCAACTACTTGGGCTAAATTCTGGCTCTGACCAGAATTCTTGGTTAGCCCAGGAGCTCTGAAAAGAATCTGCCTTTGTTTTAATCCAAATAGTAGTCATTGTTGGGTGGATTTTCTTTAAGGATGATCTTTGAAAAGATAAAATTAGGACACAAAACCTCGAGGGAAAGCTAAGTGTCACAAAGAGCATGGTGACCCCCTCCTTTGTCAGAGAGATACAAAAGCAGGTGCCCATAAGAGTTGGTAATGAGTCTGCCTAGCTCACAGATGAAT
>JADRCD010184990.1:16408-38267 GCA_019843815.1 Montemys delectorum | reverse complement strand
AAAAATAAAAAAAAAAAAAAAAAAAAAAAAAAAAAAAAAAAAAAAAAAAAAAAAGAATAGAATAAGAATAAGAAATGTTCTAAAATCTCCCAGGCTTTAGTACGGACAAAAGGAGACAAAATGTGAGGGTGATGCATTATTTAAATCCTGACCATGCCACTCTATGTGTGAGTGTAGGTGAATGTGTGTGCATAACTATGTGTGCTTGATCACATGTACTTGAATGTCTGGAGGCCAAAGATACTTATAGTATGTCTGTTGCCTTAACACTTGAGGCATGATCCCTTCAGGGAACCTTAAGTTCACCACTTTGATAGACTATCTGGCTAGCAAGACTACATAGCTGGTGCTATAGGAATACATCACCACACTTAGCTTTCACACAAGCACTAAACCAGGTGTTTAAACTCAGGTCCCCCAGGCTAGTGTAGCACTTTCCAACTGAGCTACTTCTCCAGCCCTTTATGTCTTAATGTTTCATGCTTCTATCTCCATTATAGAGTACAAGTACCTTTCCAATGTGGAGGAGATCCTGTATGTATAAATACAATATCTAAAAATTAAAGTGCTTATAGCCAGAAACTGGAAACAACCCAGATGTCCCTCAACAGAGGAATGGATACAGAAATTGTGGTACATCTACACAATGGAGTACTACTCAGCTATTAAAAACAATGAATTTATGAAATTCTTAGGGAAGTGGATGGATCTGGAGAATATCATTCTGAGTGAGGTAACACAATCGCAAAAGAACACACATGGTATGCACTCTCTGATAAATGGTTATTAGCCCAGAAGTTCAGAATACAGGAAGAACAACCCACAAACCACAAGAAACTCAAGAAGAAGAAAGACCAAAATGTGGACATTTAATTGCTTCTTAAAAGGGGGAACAAAATATTCACGGAAGGTGTTGCAGAGACTAACTATGGAGCAGAGACTGAAGGAAGGACAAGCCAGTCTAATATAGCTACCTCCTGAGAGGCTCTGACAGTACCTGACTAATACAGATGTAGAGGCTCACAGCCATCCACTGAACTGAGTATAGGGTCCCCAAGGAAGGAGTTAGAGAAAGGACCAAAGGATCTGAAGGGTTGACAGCCCCTTAGGATGAACAACAATATAAACTAACTAGTACCCTCAGAGCTCCCAGGGACTCAACCACCAACCAAGGACTATGCATGGTGGGACTGATTGTTCTGGCAGCATGTGTATAGTAGAGGATTGCAAAGTCGATCATCAATGGGAGGAGAGACCCTTGGCCCTGTGAAGGTTCTGTGCCCCAGTGTAGGGGAATGCCAGGGTCAATAAGTGGGAGAGGGTGGGGTGGCAAGCAGGGGGAGGGGGGAGACCACAGGGGTTTGTTCTTGTTGGTTTTGTTTGTTTGTTTTTTGGAGGGGAAACTGGGAAAGGAGAAATCATATGACATGTAAATAAAGAAAATATCTAATTAAAAAAAATTAAAGTGCTTGCCCAGAGCACTCTTCTATTATCCATTAGCTGACCAAGTCAACACTTGGTCAAGTGTCAACTATCTTGAATACCCAAATTTCAGCCAATAGGTTATGTCTGTATTTCAGATCTTCATTTTTGTGTGTCCATTAATCTAAGCCAATATATATAACATAGTGGATTTATCATATGTGTGCCAATAGAAGTAATAACAAGCTATGCATGTGAGCCAGCTATTTATGTGACTGCCCCAGGTTCCCTCTGAACCATGTTTTACAAACCCACATCAATAAAATGTAACAAGTGCCTCTATTTGAAACACTCCTAGAGTGCTTATAAAAAAAAAATTTTTCAGCATAAAAAAAAAAAAGAAAGAAAAACCAAAAGATAAAAGAAAGAAAGAAAAACAAAATTATGAGCTATGAAGATAAATGGAGCTGAAAACAACCCTTCTGGAGAAGGTAATCCAAACCTGGAACAACAAACATTGCGTGTTTTCTCTCAAATGTGGATGTTAGCTTTCTATATTCATATACGGGTGTTTTGTTTAGAATACCCATAGAGATCAGGATTCAGTAAGGGGGCCATGGCGGGAAGCCTGGCCTCTGGGCTGGAAAGGAAGTGATCCCTGCCCTCGTTGTCCATCACAGGACTGTACCTTATGGTGTCCCAGAACATGAGACTTGTCTGGTCTCTGCTCACAGGATGACCACAATCTCTTCACTGGAAAGTAAACAGGACCTAATGATTTGGTGTGGGAAACCTGGCTCTCTATTCCTGAGAGGAATGAACCTTTGAAGGGAAGAGCTAACATAGTTCTCTGTAGAGAACTCAAAGAATCCCCACAAGGAGCTCATTTTCTTGTCAAAAGTCCAGACAATGTTTTAAAACTTACTGAAACATCACAACTAGCAAAAAAAATCAGACATGGTTTGGACAGTCAGGGGTGGTTCTGTTTACAAGGAAATGATCAATTAGCCAGGTCACCTCAGATCGTGACAAGATCATATAGGAATCTGAAAGTAACACTTTTTTCCCCAGAAATTTATTTGGGGAGATATAAACCTCTCCCACGATACCCAGGTGTCCTCTTTGAGATCTAGGAGGAAAGGGGCCTTGAGTATAAATTTGAAGTCTATAAAAAGGGCTAACGAAAGATGTCCTGGGCTTCAAGTTATTCTGTTTCCCCTCTAACATGTAACGTCTTTTTTTTTTTCTTACAAGACATGGGACTTGTGTTGGCTTTAGATTTGCAAGTAAGTATTTCTTTAAGGAATGGATAGGTGGACATATTTGTTTCATGGCACCGGAGATGGAACCTGGGGCCCCGGTGCATGCTGGGAAAATACTGTACTGCTGAGCCCCACATCCCAGCATAATTCTGTATAATTCTAAACAATATCCATTCGTTTCCCGTTACTCTAACTAGGTTATATTAAATATGCTTTAATAAATAAATAACCCTTTGGCTCATTTGGTGTTCCTACTTTTTCTCCCTCAGGGAGGAGAATTCCTGTTCCCTCTTCCTCTGCCATCACGCAGCGCCCTCCTAAAGAACGTCCCTTTCATCCTACCCTGAACTTGGCCTGGCCCTGCTTAGACATCACAACAGCTGCCAGCGGCACAGACTTCAGGAAAGGCAGCAGCCTCTGCCTCCCAGACCTACCAGAATTCACCCCCAATCCCCGTGACTCTGAGCTGTCTGAGATGAAATGAGTTTGGGGTAATTACAAGGAACCACTGAATGCGGTGGGGACCCCCAAAGGTAGTTGCCTTGTCCACTTAAAATTCTTGAAAGCACTGAGAAGAGTCACTTGGAAAGGGAGAGAAATGGCCTTTAAAAGGTGATGTCAGGGCTTCACCATGTGTTCTTGGCTGGTCAGACTCAGGGTTAGGATTTGGAGGCGCTGTGGGAGTATCCGTTCACTACTCTCCCCTAATCCTCTCAAATCGCCCGGCTCTACAGCTGTTGGTGCACCAGATAAACTATTTGTTCAATTATTCTTGGCCGGGATGGGGCGGCTGGCCTCAAAGGCTATGAGCTTCATAATTCCGGCTACTTCAATCAGCCAGGCCCTCCCCGGGCTGCCCACGGGAGACAGGGCCTGTTTGAAGCCAGGGCACTGGGCTCGTCTTCTTTCCACCCTTTTCATCTCCACGCAGACGGCGGGGCGCGGGCACCTCCCAGTGGACGCCGGCAAGGAGCAGCATCAGCCGTGGGCCCCATGCCAATGCACAGAATCAAGGCGATAAAATAATTACAAATGAAAGGGAGATTAGTGAGCACTGTGGAGACAAATGCTTCCAAAATGGTTCTAGAAATCTCCTCGGCGTGTTCTCAAAGGGGACTTTGCTGCAGCTGCCATCTCCATGGCGATCGGGCAGCAGATGCTGGGCCAGGAGCACTCTGGACACTTGTCAGAGCCACCCAACACCAGCCCGGGAGGGAGACGTAGGCCGGTCACCTTGGCATCGCGGAAATGCACCGGCCGTGAGCACAAATTTATTTTCCCATTTTAGTGCCCCTCCCTCTCTTGGCCTCTGCAGAGAGTCCCACTAATAAGTGGGTGGCAGCTGACGAGAGACCGGTCCTGTCTGGCAGTTGCTCTGAGAAATACTCCAGGGGAGTTGAAGCCTCATATGGCTAAAAAGTCCTTTGCAACCAAGATGTTCTTTTGTCAGTCTGTTCATTTTTTTCTCAAAACTTTATTTTGATGTCTTGTGAGTCGGTATTGACTAGCGATTTGGGATGATGCCTCTTTCTGGCACAATGTCTCCATTACCTTCCTCAGATCTCCTCTGATAAAGGAAATCTAAGCCACAAGCCATTGACAGTTGTCAAATCGTGAATCAACACAAGCTACACGCTGCAGCAAGAATTCTAGAACAGGTAAGAAGGCCTCCCCACCTAATGGAACAGAACGTCTAAAATGAGGCCATGCATGGTCTCTAGGATATCTTTTCCAGAGTTGGCAGCCAGGTACCTCAGCAGTAGCACAAGCTAGGGATGTAAACATATTTAGAATTAGCAAGTCTAAATATGCAACAAGTGGTCCAGACTGAAAGAGTTAATTTGTTGGATAGTGAGATACTGAGAACCCCCAACTCAAAATTCCAAAATATCAAATGCTCTAGAATCCAAAACTCGAACATCAGCATGATGCCCCAAGTGGAAAACGCTACACCCGACCTCGTGCATCAGGAAAGTCCAGGATACACATGCAAAGAATGCTTAAATTGTGTGAACTCAGCTGGCACAGCGATATTACCAAAATACAGGGGAGCAGGTGGCACATGCTTTTAATCCCAGCACTTGGAAGGCAGAGGTAGGCAAATTTCTGAGTTCGAGGCCAGCCTGGTCTACAGAGTGAGTTCCAGGACAGCTAGGGCTACACAGAGAAACCCTGTCTCAAAAAACAAAAAAAAAAAAAAAAAAAAAAAAAGAGGAAAGAAAATGAGTAGAAAATCTACATTCTACTGCACTGCACTCAAGCAGCTTAGAGTCTAGATGAGGAGTACTGAAAGAACACCAGGAATACTCCAGAGATTTCAACAACAACAACAAAAAAAAATTTAAAAAGAGGCAGGAACCACCACCAAGTGACCAGGTAGTCACTTGGGCTATGACCTCCACTGAGACTGAATGTGCCTGTGTGCATTTTTGCAAAGAAAGCTTCAAAGTTCTCCTACAAGTTTCAAATGGATCTGAATCAAAACTGAGAGGACAACAGGCTTAAAGTGAGAAAAGGACACGGAGAGCAGAAGGAATGCACAGGCTGGCAGAGTGGCCGCTTACAGACGGAGCTCAGCGCACGCACTGCTCCCTGGAGAGACTGAGGCCTGCCAAGGTCTGAGGCTTTGTCTCTGGGTTAGTGACATTCTCCAACTTCCTTTAAAAATAGTCAACTTTCAGATGGAATTATATACAGAATCCCGATAGCCAAATTTCAATCAAAATGAACACGGTCTGAGTAGAACAGGTTGGTTCAGTGTTCTCAAGAACAACAGCTTCAACAGCCTACAGTGGGCTGGAAGTCTCCTAGGCATTTGTGAGCCTGTGGTAACAGTGGGTTTCCTCAGTTCTATATCCTCCCCAGTAAGATCATGAGCGAGCTACAACCACCCACCCACCCCTGCTTCAGATGCTGTTGGGTAGCTGTTTCCTCCAGGAAGGACCTGACAGTGGCCTTCCTGAATCAGAGCAGCTTCGATGACCTGCACACATCTCTCACGGTCAGAGTCAGGGCTCCAAAGCCTTCACAAAATTCCCACATACGCCTTCCTTCTCCTAGGTTACAAAGAGGCAGACAATCACTGTGATGGAACGCTCCAGTAGTATAGACTTCCCAGACACCACCCAGGAGAACTCTTTAGTAGTGTAGCTACCTATATGCCATGGAGGAGACTCTCCAGTAGTGTAGCCTCCCAGACATCAACCAGGAGGGCTCTCTAGTTGTATATAGCTAGCTACCCATATGTCACACAGAAGACTCTTCAATGGTGGATACCCATACGTTGCTTATAGCACTTCTTGGGGTTTGGTAGCTTTGAGACACCCATCCTCTTGAAAGTAACTCCAATAAACTCATTGGTTCACTAGGCTGAGCTTTCTCTAGTCAGTTCTTTCTTTAGTCTGTCAGTACCCTCCTATCTGAAGCAAATATATATTCCTTTACACCCCCCTAGGAAAGCCATGGGACAGATAACATCCTTGGCTCCTAATCCTCCCTCAGTTTCTCATTGAAATCACTCCTTTGCTTGTTCAAAACCTGCTGGCTTGGAACTGCCAAGTATGAGGTCCTGTCCCAGGAAACTTGCCAGGAGAAGCAAGACCAGCTCGGAGGAGCAGAGTTTACTAACCCTCACTAAGTCCTCCGCAGCTATGGTACAGAAGAGGCATTGCAGACTTGGGGAAGGGGAAGCTGTCCCACATTTGCTCTGGGAATATTTACCCAGTAGAATGAGACAGCCCCTGAACCTTGGCCTCTTTCCTTGCAGTTAAAAGGTGGTGATGGCCTAAGCGCATACAGGATCTACCTGTGAAACACTCCCCGGAGCTCAGTAGTAGAAGTTGTGCTTGCCATATTGACCCAGAGGTAAAAGCAGGCCAGGGAGTTATAGTTGTCAGGGTGGAAAAGTCATAAATCTGTTCTCCACATTCTGCCTCCTTTGGGCGGCAAATCAAGTTCCAGCTTTTTCACTTCCTCCACCTGACTGCTGCCCGCCCTGCTCTAATGGTGCTGATAGAGCATCACATGCCCCAGCCTACCTTCTTCTTTAGCTTAAGCATTTGGCTTCTGGATCCACCATCTTATCACAAATCCTTGAGAACAGCGACCACACCTCATCTTGGTCAGTATCTCCCTGGGTGTCACCTGTCACAGCAGTGGATCTCCATGTACCAGTGAGTGCTCTTGAGATAAATAGAAACTGTATCAAAGGCTGGGAGAGGAGAGACAGAGGCCACCAGCAACCTCTCGATGGCTGAGCTCTTGCCTAAATGCCAAGTGCTGTTGGAAGCACCTGAGCTATTTATCTCATTTCACAACCATCTTTTGAGGCGACCTGTGTTACAAAAGAGGTGAGTTAACTGCGGACATAAAATGAACTTCTTAATGTCATGCCTCAGCCAAAAGTCAAAGCCAGGATTTGAACCCAGGGAGTTCCAAGCCCATATTCTGTCATGTGTCCTACTGCTGCAGAGGGAAAGCTGTTCCTTGTGAGTAGGAAGAAGTAATGAGTACAGGGAAACAGAGGGAAAGAATGTGTATGCTAACTTTAAAAAAAAGACCCTCTTTGCCAGCTCTATTCTCATGGCTCAGCAGTGCCTTCAGCACAAGGACAGTATGACTGGCCACTGAGCCCAGCTCTGCTCCCCAGTTACTGACAAGTTAGTACAGCTTTTCCTCTGCCATGCTGCCTGCAATGCCCCACATTTTCCCTCCTCTCAGGGGGATGCTCCGCCTCTGTATGAATTGGAAAATGGTGTGAGACGGGCAGAAAGTATGCATGTGCCCATGGAGACTATCCCCAGGTCAGAAAGCCTGAGCTTTCAAATTGCTTGTCAGGGTGGACCCCCAGGCAAGTTGTAAACCCACTTGACAAGAGAATTCTCTGTGACCTAGGCAAACTAAGCATCCCAAATTAAGCATCCCACCGTCCGTCCGTGTCCCTTCTCACTGAAAGCTTGTTTTGACCTTTTGCAGCATTAACTTAAAAGAAGATATTTGAGGTACCAGAATCTTTGATCTACAAATGAAACCCAAGCCACCTGAATCCACCACTCTGCAAGAATTAACCTGTTGGTGGGTGTGGTGGGATGTGTCTATAATCCCAGCACTGGAGAGGATAAAGCAGGAGAGCCATGGGTTCAAAAGAAGCCTGGGACCATATAACAAGACCCCGTCTCCAAACCAAGAATAGTGGGAAACCAAAAGTAAGAGGGGGAGAAAAAAGGATGGGTAGCAGGATAACACACAACCCTCATAGAACTTCCTCTGTGTGTGTGTGTGTGTGTGTGTGTGTGTGTGTGTGTGTGTAATGGAAAGGCATCAGACCAATTGCTTTATTCTAATAAGATGTCAATATAGCTCAAAAATATAAAATGATGTGTATTTTATCCTCCCCCACCCACTCAGCAAATACCTGTGGAGTGGAGTGTGTCTGCTATGGGCTAGGTTTTGTTCTTCAGGCTGTGCCCTGAAGACAAACGTTAAAGTGAGTGAACCCCTGGCAAAAAGAGAATTTACAGGTAGCTCTACCCAGATGACAGAAAAATAATTGCATACAGTGTAAGTTTCAGATGCACGGGACAGATGTCTGTGCAGGGACTTTGCAGTGAAGGCATATACCTATGTATACACTGTAACAGAACAGTATAGCACAGTACAGTATAGTAAGGTATTCTCAACAAATCTTCAGAGTTGGCTTCCTGCCCACACTCCACGACTGAGAAGCAGCCCCAGTGAGCACTGAACCTACCTGTCTCGCTCTACATCCCAGGCTGTTGTCAGGGCCCATGACAAAAGCTGTCAGAGAGTGAGTCTGTGAGGCCCGGCTTTTCCTTCTTCCTGCCCTTCGTCTATCTCCCTACAAAGGGGCAGAGACTTGGGCAAGGTGTGTTCTAGAAGGAAATCCTATCATGCATGACACGCATGCACCGTAAAGACACTCTGCCGTATGAGATGATTTAGCCATGGAGGACAGTGCAGCGGTGGGACTCTGCTTACAGAAGGTGTCTCTGGCTGTCAGTCTTGTGAAAGCAGAAAATAGAATGGTGGCTACTCAGGGCTTTGGAAAGGGAAGCAGGGGCTTGCCAGCAGGTGGAAGGTTGTATATTGCTGGGGTCTCTGCGGGCAGAACCAGGAGGGAGAGGGAGGGAGAGGGGGGAGAGGGAGGGGGAGGGAGAGAGGGAGAAAGGGAGAGAGAGAGAGAGGGATCCCAGCCTCTCTCGGGGCTGAGCAGGACGGTGAGTGTCACAGCTCGGATCTCCTGCCTCCGGAGAATAACCACCCCCAGCCAGGAGTATGTCAAAGCAGGAACTTGGTTTATTGTAGCGATCTTTTCTTTATAAAGGGCTGAGAGAGGAGGTGGAGTTTTCTGCGGAGGTGGGAGGTGAGATGATGTGGGGAGAGGGGAAAGTTGACGAAGGGTATGGGGTGACTGACAGAGCCAACAAAGTTACAGGAGCTAGGCAAAGGCAGGCTTAAGCAGGTCGTGCTGAGTCACTCCAGTACAGAAGCAACTGAGACAGTTTACAATACTCGAGCCAGGCTCGGGTTTGTCCTCAAGGCCCAAACCAGGGCCAAATAAGGCCCAACAGTATACAGTTGCAGAAGACGGGTGAGTGCTGAACGTCTGTCCACCTGTAACACCTAAGGCTTTAAGATGTGGCCCTGTGCACTCAAGAACATGTTAAAAGGGTGGATCTCATCTTAGTGTTTTTATCACACACACAAAAGTAACAAGCATAAGGAAACTTGGGAAGACGATAGACGTGGCATTTACCTTGACTATGGGGATGGTTCGTAGGTAACAAATGTCCAAACTCACAGAATTACGTGCAAGTTTTTATATCAGTTACACAGCAATAAGCCTATTTAAAAGGCAGCATTTTCTTAGACTCTTCTCCATTCTGCAGTCCTTCTCTAGCATTCAAACGGACTTACTCTGACCCAGTTCATATCTATTCCTGTCTGAAGAATTTTCCCTCTTCTCTCCTGCCCTTGGGAAATGAGCTTCCCAGTCAAAACCCAGCAGAGGTAAACAGAGGTGCTCTAGCATTCTCCCCGGCGCCTAGCTAGAGCAGCTTGAAGAAAGAGGATTCTGTCAGCCTGTCTCCATCCAGATGGAGGACAGTTTTAGAGGAAATGTCTTGAATTTTATGTTTCATTTCACAGGCTTCCAGCATCCACTGAGGCCAGCGCAGCCTATACCTCACTGAAGTAAGTGGATTCACACAAGCTATGACTTTCTGTTGCTAATTTACTTCGCTTAGCATCATGTATCCCACATTTATCTATCTAAACAATGTGAGCAGTCATGCTAGCCCTGGCTGGCGTGTTAAGAGAATGCATCTCTGCATCTCAGCTGCAGTCTTGTGCTGACAAACAAATCCCAGGGTGGAGTAGGGATGCCCCCGTTGTTCATTGTGCTTAACTTCTTTGGAATGTCCTTCATGCCTACTTTTCCAAGGTCTGGCACCCTCTCTCACCTCTGAGAATGGAAAAAGACTAAGAAGCTAGGATATGATACCATTGTGAAATGATCTTGAACTGGGGTGTGTGGGATCAAAGACATACTTCCGAGGTCCAGGGGATGAAGGAACTAGAGGGTTCTTCCTGCTGGCTGCTGCAGGAGAGCCAAGCACAAACTGTAGGAAGTGCCTCGTGGACTAAACCTACATGCTTAGGAACCTGGCTGTTTAGAGTCCCGGGAGATGAAGCTGTGTGTCCCTGTATAAAGGAAAGGAATATGCTGGCCTTCATTTCTCCGTCAGTTGGGATCTGGCAACTAATGATCCAGGCACAACAAGCACCCCCTGGTGGTCATATGAGGTGTTTCCCATTACAAAAGCATGGAAACAGCACCATCTACCGTTCATAACATTTTTCTGCCGTGCCAACATAATTCAGTTTGCTCCCTTTCGTTAGGTACTTGTGAAACAAAACCAGAGTGAAAATAAAACACAACTCTTTAATAACGTGTGTTCCATCTCGGACCGAGGTATAAACGTTGGGCCTCGCGCAGCCACAGACAAAGCGTGGATTCTCAAGTCAAATGACTGAAATCTGGTTGTAAATTTTTGAGCTTAGGAACGTTAATATCACAAAACTTTGGGGATTTTTTTTTAATCTGTAAAGAAGGTTTTGTGTTTACTTGCAGTACTGAACCAAAGTTTAAATAAAATGATACACAGAATATAAAATCAAATATGTATAAAGTAAATTAGATGGTTGGTATAATAAATAGGCTTTAAATTACAACAAAAAAAAAATCTCACCTAGAAATGGGGTGGGGGGGATTGTTGAAGTTGTGAACTATTTCTGAAATGAGTTTGTCAAATGAAAAAATCAGAATTCTGTAAGGTGTTTTTTAAAGAGTAGCCTTTCCTCTCTCTAGAATGATTGAGTCTGACCCTCCACCAAAAGATGATCTATCCTTTGGGCACAGGGCCTTGAAACAAACTTCTGCCAACAGAGGCTCCAAGACATGGACTGACTATGTGCTCCGTGCTAGACACCCCCAGAAGTGCTCATTTCATTATCATGGGGAAACCTAAAGCTCCCAGTTTTTGTCAAGGATGTGGGAACATCTTTTTTTATAGTTTCTCAGGCACTTTTGAGATTGGTCAGAAAATCTCAACACTGTGAAGTGTGTGCTCCTTAGCACAAGAAGGTTTTGTGGTATAAAACAAGATAGTACTGAGCAGGAAAGGGAGCAAACTGCCAAGAAGAGCACAATTGGAGTGAATGTGGAATCTGACCAGGAGGTTGTGGGGGTATTCAGACTAAAGCTGTAAATGCCACCTTGTCATAATGGTCTAGAGCAGTGGCTCTCAACCTTCCTAACACTTCGATGCTTTCATACAGTTCATCATGTTGCCATGACCCCAACCATTAAATCATTTTTGTTGCTATTTCATAACTGTAAGTTTGATGTTATAAATCATAATGTAAATATCTGTGTTACCCAATGATTGGGAGGGTCACAATCCACGGGCTGAGACCTGCTGTTCTAGGACAACAAGATCTTCTATATGGTGGTAGAAGTCAACCCAGCTTGTGTATGGGGACCAAGTACAGAGGGACACTAGAAGTAGGGCAGGGGGCAGTGAAACTGCTCTGAATACTTCTGAAATCAGTTTTTTACAATTCCAAGACACTTGCAAGTTGGTTCAAGTAAGAGTCATAGAACCACTGTAGTGAAAGTATTTGCAGAGACTGACAAACACTGTCAATTAGAGCTTCTTCATCCCACCAGAGAACCAAATATTTAATGTACACAACCCTCAAGACACTCATCAAAGCTACCTATGACACAAGAGCTATTGCATATTGCTATATGAAAATTGTATCTCAAATAATTATACTTCAAAAGCATATCTCTTGCTTTCAAAGTTTGCAGAAGGTAGCTGGGCACCCAATACCGTACATTCACTTAAGAGAGATTGAAAATGAGTCTGAAAGAGAAAACTGAAACCTAACAAGTGTTGAAGGTTGATACTCAGAGACAGTTCTGGAGAGTCTGCTGTCAACTTGACACAAGCTAGGGTTATCTGAGAAGCAGGCACCACGCCTGAGAAAATGAATCCTTAAGACTGTTATACGCAAGCCTGTAGGCACTTCAGTGATTGATGTGTAAGGGTCCAACCTACTGTGAGTGATGCTACCCCTAGGCAGGTGGTCCTGGGGCACATAAGAAAGCAGACTGAACAAGCCCTAAGGAGTGACCCACCCCTCCTTGGTTTATGCTTCATTTCCTGCCTCCAGGTTCTTGCCTTGAATTCCTCCCCTGAGTTCCTTCAATGACGGATTCCAATATGGAACTATAAGCTGAAAGAGATCCTTTCCTTTCCAAGTTGCTTTTGGCCATATTATTTTATCACAGCAATAGAAAAACTAAGACAAAGACAGCCTTCCCCTGCTTTACTGAAGGCCCCAGGTCCCATCCCCAGCACTGAATAGTCTTTTTGTCCAACCTAATGTAGCTAAAGCAACAAAGCAAATCAAACACACACACGGGCGTCAGGGATGAGACGCAGAGCGGGATCGGCACATAGAGTTGCTGCACACACTATGAATGGTTACCATTCCCCTAGTGAGGCCTACAGGCTGCTACAGAACCTTCTGCAATCTAAAAAAAAAAAAATGTTAACTGTTTATGCACGTGAGTGTCTTGCCTGCATGTATGTATGTGCACTGCATGTGTGGCTGGTGCCTGCAGAGGCTAGAGGAGGATGTATGATTCCCTGGGACTGGAGTAAAGGGTGGTTGTGAGCTACCATGTGGGAGCAGAACTGAACCCTGGTCTTCTGCAAGAACAGCTGAAGGTCTTAATAGAAGGTCATGCCCCAAGGCAGAGTATTCTCCTCCCGGATAACCTTCAGATTTCATCTGCAAGATCAGCCCTCCCCAGAGTCCACCCTGCCTCTGAGCCCCGAAGAATTTGGAAGCCAAGTTCTCAAAATATTTCTCCCCGCCCCACCCCCACCCCCACACACACACAAACCCCACAGAGCTATCCTTCACTATGAGGGAGGAATTAGTTCCAGGACCCTCTGCCAGTATGGTGCCCAAAACCAGAGACACTCAAGCCCCTTCTATTGGTTGTCTGTGACCTGTGCCTGCTTCCCATGAACTTCATATCTGAATTATCTAATACAATGTAAATGCTATTAAATAGTTTTGTACTGTAATACAACACCTAATACAGTGTAAATGCTATAAGTAGTTTCTATACTGTATTGTTTAGAGAATAACAGCAAGGAAAGCAGCCTGTGCATGTTCAATACAAATGTGATTTATTTCAAATACTTTGGGTCCATGGTTCATTGACTCCATGAATGCAAACGGACGGAAGCAAAGAGGCAACTGAATATGTACATACAGATGCTTAACTGATCCTGTTTCTCTGTGTGTATTGATCTTCTATCCTTCATCTTTGTTCAACACACTAGTCTGAGGTGGGGGTGGGGTTGACTCCTGGTGCCCTCGTCCACTTTATCAACTTGACAGAAGCTAAATTCATCTGAGAAGAAAGGCTCATAGAGGAATTACGTAGATCAGAATGGCCTGGGAGCACATCTTGGGGGCTGGGGGTTGTCTTAATTACAAATAGATACAGGATGCCTGGCCCATTATAAACAGCTACTCTCCTAGGCGGGTGGCCCTGGGAGTGACAAGAAAGCTAACTAAGTAACTGAAGACATGGCTCAGAGGTTAAGGCTACTGGTTATTCTTATAGAGGACCTGAATTTAATATCCAGGACCCCTATTGGACGGCTCACAACTGCTCTTAACTCCAGCTTCAGGGGATTTGATGAATTTTTCTGGCCTCTACAGTCACCAGGCACTTAAGTGGTATACATACATACATACATACATACATACATACATACATACATACACACACATACACACACGTACACACATACACACACACATGCACACAAGGAAAACAAATTAATCTTTCTGTAAAGAAACCGAAGCACAGCATGTGAATGAGCTAGCAAGCATGCTCCTCCACCAGGCTCTCCCAACTGTCCTCAACGATGGACTATAAACTGGAAGTGGAAGCCAAATAGATTATTTCTTCCCTATGTTATGTTTGGCCATGGAATTTGTCACAGCAACAGAAATCAAACTAGAAACGCCTGGGGATTCCAAGCAGGTAAGTTGCTCTCTGGGAATGGGAGCTAGTGCATCTGGGGCAGGGTCCTCAGCCTAGGAAGATGGGGTCGCTCTTCCCTTATTAGCTCTGGAACTTCGAGAACACAGTGTTTGTCCTCGACCTCTTGAAAAGCAAAGCTCCTAAGAGGAGGAAACTAGAAACAGTTCTTCTTAGTCATCTGATAAGACAGTAATTAGCGCTACTGGTTGGCAAGGACAGGCCTAGGCAGTGAGGCAAAAGGCGGGTAAGATAGACAAGGGCCAGAGATAGGCTAACTCGTTTCCCAGGAGTGCCAGGCTTCAGATGAAGCTGGAACCTGCACTCAAATGGAGGCTGGATCCCCTGCAGGAACTCCAGATGTGGCATGCTGGTGATACGCTCTGTGTCTTTGCTCAGGGAGTCAGGGAATATTCTGTCTAGAGCTCTTTAAGCAGAAATACAAGTTGACCGTATGCAGAGCCCACGGCAGAAAGGAAGCCTCAGCTTGTCTGTAGCCTTCCAGGACAGGCATACCTCTTCCTGGGAATTCCATTCACAGACAGCAAGACAGAGGCTCCCTACCCCCAGAGAGTGGCACAGCACTGGTGCCCAAGAGCTGTGAATTCTGACACACAGCATGAAAAATGTTCCCACAGGGGTTCCAGAAACACTGCTTACAGACTTCAGATAGGTTCGAGACTCTTTGAGAACAGGGTATAAAAGACAGTGAACCTGTGACACTGTGACCACCTATGAAGCTGCTAACAGTGGTAGGAGGTCACCTGATGAGGAGGAATCCAGACTGCCACATCCCTCGAGTTCACTCCCTATACTTGTCTGCCATCTTATCAAAGGCTCCAAACAGCTGGTCCCGAGTCCTCCCAGGCTATATTGATCTTTAAAAACAAGTCTAACCTTCATTTTTATTTGATGTGTGTAGATGTTTGCTTGCATTTATGTCTGTGAGCTATGTGCATCAAGGGCCAGCAAGAGGTCAGAGAGAGCAGCAACAGATCCCCGAGACTTGAGTTACAAAACATTTTATGAGCTGCCATGTGGGTGTTAGGAATCAAACCCAGGTTGTCTGAAGCAGCAACCAGTGTTACAGAGCCATCTCTCCAACCCCAAGAAGATGCTCTTTAAACAACATAATGAAACACCGTTAATATTCCCAATAACTCAGGCCTTTACCTACCCCTCCCCTGCCTCTCCCCCACCTCACCTACTTCATATTCCTTTGCTCACTCGCCCCATCCAAGGCTTCCCTCCAACCTACACTCACCTCCCATCTTTTCTCCTCCTTCCTCCCAGAGTCCCTTCACCAACACTGAGTACACAACAGAAACAACTCAGGTCCTGGGCCCTCTAAACTCCTGCAATTCCATCTCCCATAACTCCCTACCTGCCCCAAGCTCCTGAAAGACCCAGGTCTTGTGTGTTTAGCCTGGAATATGTGTGAAAATTAGGAAACTAGTAATGAGCTGATGGGGGTACGTTCAGGGAATAGGGGTAGTAGATTACAGGGGAGGTGGCAGCAATTGATGGAGAAACAGGAAGGTTAGAGAGGGTGGTGGTGTGATTGGGGACCCAGGAAAGGGGGAATAGGGAAGGCTCAGCCAAAATGAAGGGCTCATGAGGAAGCTACCTGGAAATCTGTCATCGTCAACTCAAGTTAGAAATATAGTAAAGGTGATAGTGGATCACATGATAGGAAAGGTTGGGGGTGCCGTATATGGGGAGCTAAGGTGTAAGTGAAGGTGATGGGTTAGTGGGCTGGTTAACCAATCCTAAGGATATAGGGAGAAACCTTGTGAGACCCCACAGGTTCATAAACTGAAGTCTTTTTAAAAGAGTTTGAAGAGAGGTGTGCCATATGAGTGGACAGTGCTGCTCCCAGAAGACACAGCTATTCAGCGAAAATCTCAGGACCATGCACAGGTTATATCCGTTTGAGTTGCTGGTCAGGGAGGTCAGGAGAGTTGTAGGCATTGCTTGTGTTTGTCCAGCATAACTACTGGCTAGTGAGACTGTTACTAAAAACATCACACACTTCAAGA
Source organism: Montemys delectorum (assembly GCA_019843815.1). Classification (NCBI taxonomy): domain Eukaryota; kingdom Metazoa; phylum Chordata; class Mammalia; order Rodentia; family Muridae; genus Montemys; species Montemys delectorum. The sequence goes on along the minus strand of JADRCD010184990.1, from coordinate 21,888 downwards.
AAAAAAAAATCCATCTTGAACTGGCCAGGAAAATGCTCTCCTTGCTTGGCCTGCTTTTATAGAGTTGGAAAGTCAGGCAGGCTTCCTGGGAGAGGAGAGACGTCAGTGACTTTACCCAGCACTGGATCCTTCACACACCTGGTGCAATGTGGTATGACTGTTTATGGTGGCAACCACCTGCTTTCGTGAATGATTTTGAGATCCACTCCACCGTGGGGGATTCACCCCTGATATTGTAAACATGGTCAAAATCTATGACTAGGGAAGCTGTGGGCCCCAGGGGAGCATCTATTGGTGCTGTTTTGCCAAATGATGATGCTTTCAAACTGTCTTCTGAATATTTATGCTTCCATCCATAGACTCATACTGCTCTCAACCTTGGTCAGAGGAGATTCTTACTGCACAGGGTGGCGGCTAAGGCGGAGACTCTTCACTGTTCGAACAGTTGAGACTACGCTATTGCAAGTACTCAGCCATAAATGGAGCAGCTATATCAGCTCTACCCCCACAGGCTCAGGGAATGCCTAGGAAAAGGGAGCAGAAAGCAAATGAAGGGCAGAGGTTAAGGAGGAGTGAGGAGTGCTGAGCCAGGCTAGCCTCTGTACATGACATGGCCGTTACATGAATTCATGGCAGAGGTGGCTGCCCACACAAGACCTCCACAGGATCAAGATGGCTCAGCAGTTACAATCCCTGGCTGCTATTTTAGAGGACCTGAGTTTAATACCCAGCACCTACATGGCACTCACAGCCATCTGTAACTTCCAAGGGGTCAGATATTCTTTGTGGGCAGGCATCAGGCATGTATGCAAAATGTCCATACAAATAAAATTAAAATAAATCAATAAGGGTTGGTGAGGTGGCTCAGTGTTTAAGAGCACCGGCTGCTCTTCCAGAAGTCCTGAGTTCAATTCCCAGCAACCACATGGTGGCTCACAACCATCTATAAGGGGATCTGACGCCCTCTTCTGGCATGTGGGTTTATATGCAGCAGAGCACTCATACATTAAATAAATAAAGTTTTAAAATAAATAAAATAATTTTAAAAATTCCAACATGGAGGAGAAGGACTCCCAACACCAACCCCTAGCTACAGAACTCTCATGGCAGCCAATGGCTGCTAAGGGAGAGGTGGTCATTTTTCTTGGAGAACGGACATTGGTAGATTGGCTAATATAGGCAGCAGTAACTGGACTGGGCAGGTTATAAAAACATTTTAATCCAGGAGCTGGAGAGGTGGCTCACTGGGTTAGAGGACCTGAGTTCAGTTCCTAGCACACATGTTGGAAGGCTCACAACCACCTACAACTCTAGCTCCAGGGAACCTGACACCCTCTTCTGGCTGTCACAGGTATATGTGCACGCACACACACACACACACACACACACACACACACACACACGACACTCAAACACATACACACAAACTTTTAAAAATCTAAATAGATTTTAAAAAGACATGCATATAATCTACCACTTTTCCTCTATCCATTCCCAGCTTTTGTGCAGTCACTGAATGGGAGAAAACATAGTGTGGACATCTGACAAGGGATTGTCAATCCTGAGATTCGAGGGAGAAAAGACAATTTCTCCATTTCAGGCCAAATTTGAAGCAAATTTGAAGTTTACATCTTAAACACACCAAGAGATGAGCTTTGGTCAGGACCACTCCCTGGAACTTCCAGCTGAGTGGCCCTGAGACAAATGCTGTGGGGGCTTTCATGGACAAAACTCATAGGCCACTGTACTTTCCCATGAGGCTTTGTTTTTTTTTTAAAGAACTACAACTCCCAGCATTCCAGAAAGTTATCTGGTTCTTGGGTGGGTGGGACTTACAGGTTAATTTGGGGAATTGCAGAGTTAATGTTCAGAATGCAAAGAATTCTACATACTCAATATTAGAATAATAAATGATAGATACATAGATAGATAGATAGATAGATAGATAGATAGATAGATAGATAGATAGAATAACATCATAATAGACGTTTCTCAAAAGAAGGCATACAGGTGGCAAACAAGTATATGAAAAAGTATTCAACATCATTAATCACCAGAGGTGTGTAAACCATAGTGAGATATCAACTCACTCCCATGAGTCACTATCAAGAAATCTAAATATAAGTGAGTGAGAATGTGAGGAGAAAAGAACCATTGCACTATTGTTGGGGATGTAAATTAGCACATTAGCTACTATAGAGAATAGTGTGGAGATGCCTCAGTGAATTAAACATAGGAACATTTTTCTGTTTGTTTTGGTTTGGTTTGTTTTGGTTTGTTTTGGTTTGGTTTGGTTTGGTTTGGTTTGGTTTGGTTTGGTTTGGTTTGGTTTTGGCTTTTTAAAACCAGGTTTCTCTGTGTAACAGAGCCCTGGCTATCTGGACTTGATTTGTAGACCAGGCTGGCTTCAAATTCACAGAGATCCACCTTCAATCTCAGTGCTGGGATTAAAGGCATGCACCACTATGTCCAGCTTTAATTGTAGTAACTTTCTTTCTTTTTTTTTTTTCCCCAAGACAAGGTTTCTCTGTGTAGCCTTGGTTATCCTGGAACTCACTCTGAAGACCAGGCTGGCCTCAATCTCACAGAGATCCACCTTTGATCTCAGTGCTGGGATTAAAGGCATGCACCACTACGCCCAGTTTTAATCGTAGTAACTTTTTAAAGACACCTGCTGAGACAGATCTCTGTATGAGTTCAAAGCCAGACTGATCTACATAGCAAGTTCCAAGCCAGCTAGGGCTATATGGTAGGGCCCTGCCTCAAAAAGCAAACAGCAGCAACAAAGCTTCTGATTTGCTGGTTCAGTGACATGAGAACGTCTGCGAACCACACTCTTGGGAAATTCAGACTGTCATGGGCCCATGTTCCGAAATCTGGCCAACAGCACACCTCTAGACAATATGGATGAAACTTTGAACCAGAATGTACAGTGTTCAGAGAGGTGGAAATGTAATCATAGCCAGCATCTACAGGGGACATAAACACAGGTTCCAAGCAGCACACCAGACACTAGGAAGGATTTCACAAGGGCTGGACTAGGATTCCAAACTGGACTCCTTGTTTTGAAGAACTTCCCAGGGGTGCGGATGCCTGCACGTGCAATCTGAGAAGCGCCTCCCACTAGCCAGACCAGATTCTGTAATCAAGCCCCAAAAAGGAAAGCCTGCAGGCGAGAAGAGCGTCTGCAACACAGCCAGAGAAGAACCTCCTAAGGCGTGACCAGCACGGAAGAACCAACACCACGAAGGGACATCCAGAGCTACGATAGGCATCTGAGATCCTGGCCAGTGTTCTGCTGTGAGAGGAGTACTAAGTAGACTGTGGTACCAGACATCAAGCTAGCAGAGGAGGAGGACGCCCAAACTCTACTACCACCCAGTCCCTCTTGAACACAGCAAACCACTTCCACTGAAAGAAAAACTTTTTTTTTTTTTAATTCAGCGCATGGAGGGGGGGGGTGGCATGTTTCTGTGAGTAAGGTGCTTGCTGTAGAAGCATGAGAGCCTGTGTTTGGATTCCTAGAACTCTACAAGAGCAGGAGTGTCAGCTCTTCCCTCTAAGTCCAGCACTGGGCGTGTATTTGCCTGAGAGGCTTGGGCTGCTCAGTCTAGCTGAAATGGAGAGCTTCTGGGTTACAAAGAGGACTCTCCTCTCCTCTCCTCTCCTCTCTCTCCCCTCTCCTCCCTCTCTCTCAATCTCTCCTCTCTCTCAACCTCCCTCTCTTCTCGTCTCTCTCTTTCTTTCTGTCTCTCCTCTCTCTCCTTCCTCCTTTCTTTCTTTCCTTTCCTCTCTTTCTCTCTTTATACCTCTATCCTTCTCTCTCTTTCTTCTCTCTCTCCTTTCTTATCTCTCTCCTTTCCTCCTCTCCTCTCTCTCCTCTCTCCTCCTTTCTCTCAATCTCTCCTCTCTCTCAACCTCCCACTCCTCTCTCTCTTTCTTTCTGTCTCTCATCTCTCATCTCTCTCCTTCCTCCTTTCTTTCTTTCCTTTCCTCTTTCTTTCTCTCTTTATACCTCTCCTCCCCTCCCTCTCTCTCCTCTTTCTCAATCTTTTATCTCCTTTCTATCTATTCTCTTTCTTTTCTCCTTTCTTCCTTTTCCTCTCTCTCTGCTCCCCCCTCTCTTTCTCCTCTCTCCCCTCTTAGTCTCTCTCTACTCCCTCTCTTTCTCACATACAGCTGAATGAAGTAAAGAAGTCTACACAATGAAATAGGAAAGCATAATTAAACAAGGAGATACTGGAAGTGAAATTTCAACAAGTCAAATAAAAAGCTCATGAAATCCTCCCCCACAGAATGGGTGACAGGGAAAACAGAACAGCAAGTCTTGAGAATAGGTAAGGGAATTGGAATAATAAATCAATGGCAAAGACAAATTAATAAGAAGGTACAAATGAAACATTCAAGGTCTATGAGACAACATGAAAAACCAAATCTGTACGCCATGGTGGAGCATAAGTGGAGAATAATGCCATGCTAAAGAAATAGAGAACATTGTCAACAAAATCATAACAGATAATTTCCCAAATATAGATTTTTAAATGCCCATCCAGATTCAGGAAGAATATGAAACACCAAAGAAATAAAACCAGAAAATAATATCCCTGGCCCATAGTACAGTTAAACAACAACAACAACAAAGTACATAGAAAGTTGCAAGAGAAGTCATCAAGTCACATGTAAAGACAGATATATCAGGTTCCTCTGTGTACTCAGCATACACTTTAAAAGCCAAGGGGGCAGAGAGTGCTACATGTCAAGTTCTGAAAGATGACAGCTGTCAGCCCAGACTGCTCTACCCAACAAAACTATGTCATAATTTGAGTGTAAGAAGCCGCAGTGAGCGGTGATAGCCAGCAGATGGCGTTGACATCTGGTGCTCTCCCAAGTTTACAGATAAACTGCGCATGTGCCTAGGGACAGAGCGCGCTAACTCATGAGCCGGCCCGGGCTGTATTGTGCTCCTAAGCAAACAGCCAATCAGAGATGAGCATGCCGCTCCAGGGCATATATAAACAGTGCTTTTGGGGTGTCGGGGGTCGCCCTCTGGAAGTTGGAATAAAGAATGGCTGCAGAAGGATCTTGGCTGTCGTCTGTGTGTCTGTCCTGCACGCACGACAGTTGAGCAGAAAGAAAACACTCCCATGATATAAACAGGCTGACGAAATTCTTGACAACTAAACAACAAACTCTAAAAAACACAGAAGGAGTCTTTGAAGCTGACAGAAGAGCAATACCTGTTCAACTAGGGGGGGGGGGGACTCAGCCAGGTAGTCATGGTACATTCCTTTAATCCCAGCACTCTGGAGGCAGAGGCAGGCGATCTCTGTGAGTTCCAGGCCAGCCTGCTCTACAATGTGAGTTCCAGGACAGCCTGCTCTACAGTGTGAGTTCCAGGACAGCTGGAACTACACAGAGAAATTCTGCCTCAAAAAGAAGAAGAAGAAGAAGAAGAAGAAGAAGAAGAAGAAGAAGAAGAA
>JADRCD010184989.1:40066-59214 GCA_019843815.1 Montemys delectorum | reverse complement strand
CCCCCCGCCCTGGCAGGGCAGCAGCGAGCCTCTCTCCTCTGCAATCTCTCCCGCTTCAGTTTATCCCGCCTTCCCTTAATAAATCCACATTTGCCTTGTTCACTCTCTGTTTCTTTGTTTTTCTTGGGCAGGTGTGCACCAATGAACATGGAAGCCACTGGCTGGGGGTGTCTCGGATGTCCCTTGATTGTCTAGCATACTAGTTCTTCAACTTAAACTCACCAACAGTCAAGAAGGTAACATCGTTCCCCAGAGGTCCCACATCTGCCTTTCTGGTCTCTTCTTGGGTTTTCCTGTGTTTGTTTGCTTGAGTCCCTTGCTGTGGATTGAAGTCCACAGCTGAGGACGACCCCCAGGCCTTGGCATGCCCCTTTTGACCTTGGCCTTGGCTCTCAAAGAAAGATTTCCATGCATGCCATCTGTTGTTCATCTTCTCAGAAGTAATACACTAATTTTTTTTGGCTCTTGTGAAGTCTAATTATGGATCCTACAAGAAGAACTAGAGTTTCCTATTGGAATAGCCACTTTGACAATTTGGATTTGGGGGAGGAATATACAGCTTCCCTTAGATAGAACTTCTATTGTCTCATTCGCCATAGCCCCTTCATTATTGTTCTTCATTCTGAGGCCACATTTCAGTTGCTATCCAGCTCCTTTGGGCTGGGTTGGCTTTGCTTGCTTCTGGTGTCATCTGGGTCCTGTAAGCTTCCGGGATGGAGGCCTCTGGTGTACCCACTTCAGCAATTTCAAACAACCTACAGGGAGTGTGGCTCAGGAAGAGAAGGGACCTACCTGTCCTCAGAGCCCAGGCTCCACATGCTAGCCTTGTCTTTATTCTCTGGTTCTTTGACAGATCAATAGCCCTGGCATGTGTCTGTGTACCACTTTCATGCCTGGTGCACATCAAGGCCGGGAGAGGGCATCAAATCCCTAGAAACTGGGGTTACAAACAGCTCTGAGCCTGCCTTATGGGTGCCTTATCGAACCCAGGTCCTCTGGGAGAGCAGCAAGTGCTTCTAACTGCTGAGCTATCTCCCTAGCCCCATGTTTTTGTTCATTTGTGATCCGGCACACTGCTACCTTTGATTCGGGGAAACAGAGCAGGATTGAAGTCAGCCTTGGCTAACTAGAGATAACTTGTCTAAAAGCAAAATAGAACAACCACCCTCCCCCAAACGAACAATCAAATGAAAGAAGAGCAAGGAGATAATTGCCTTTGAGAATTCAGTAAAATACAATCATCTCCCCGTGTCATCGCTGAGTGAACTTTCTCCATCAAGAGTACAGACTTTGGGCTTTGAAGGCAATAAAGGTGATGCCACTCAGTTTGGTAAACTATCTGGAGGAAACCCAGGCAATTCAAAACCAGTAGGTGTAGCTATATACAAATAGAAGCTGACTGACAGATCTTTATTTTTGAGGGGTGCAGTTTGCTGACTGTCCTCAATAACTCTGTTCTCTCTCCTGTTGCTTCTCTTCCACACCACAATGAAGTTACCGTTATTATTTTAAGTATTGGCTAGCTGCCTGGGGGTGTAGCTGAGGCAGTAGAGTGCTTGCTGTTGCACAGGAAGTCCTGGGTTTGTTTCCCAACACCATAGGGTGGCACATGTCTGAAATCCCAGTATCCAGGAGGAAGGAAGAGGCGGAAGGATTGGAAGGTGAGCATCACCCTCAGCTACAGAGTGAGTTTGACGCTCATCTTTTCAAGAGGTGGGCTTAACACACACACTAATCATATGGTCGCACCCCCGCTCTAGGATGCACCCCAGCTCTGGGATAGTCTTTAAAAAAATACAGAAGTTTCCAATATTCCTCCTTTGTTACCCTCCAAGTAGAAAAAAATGAGAACTTTAAGTCAGAGTTTTATAGGACGGATTTTATATCTGTATCAAAGAAACCCAGAAAGAAACCCTTCCAGATGACGGTGATCATCAGCTGTGAAGAACAGCTGGTGGGAAATGGGAGTGAAAGCTGGCAACATCTGCCGTGCACACAAGTGCAGAGAGGCCCACAGGCTGCTTTCAAATGGCTGGGGTCTTCTGAAGAAATTCAGGAAGATCCTGAATTATATATACTTCAGTTTTCAGGGTAATTTCTGTAAAGGCGGTACTTGGGTATTACTATGTCCTCCATCCCCCATAGCCTTCCTCAGTTCTCAACTGCACTAAGGATGGAATCTCAACATCTCACCCAGCTGCAAAACTGGCCTCACCTCTCTCTTCTCTTCATTCCCTGCTGCCCTGACGCCTGGTTCTATGAAGAGCCTCAGACGCTGCTCCAGGCCCCAGTACTGGCAGCTCCCTTGTTTAGAAAGGCTCTTTTGTGTCCTTTTCTCCCTCACAGTTCAGCCTACCTTTCAACTTTCCCAAGGAGGTTTCCCAGCAATCACACAGGGAACCCTGCACCGCCTCCCCTCCCTCTAGCCCAGGTTTCTCTAACTGTTATGAACGCTCTGGGTACTGTACACTTTGAGCCCGGGACTCGCCCTGCCATCTTGAGGGCTGACTCCATACCAAGTGGATACCCAAATCTTGTATGTAAAAATGTGCACATACACACCGCACATTCTTCTTCATCTAACCAGCCAATGAACTGAAAACTTGGTGTTACAGACCAGGGATTAGCCAAGCCATGCAACAAAGGTTCAGTAAGTAAGTGCTCTGGACAAGCAGTAGGCTAGAGGGTGCTAAATGTATGACCTTTCTTTCTTCCTTTTCTTTCCTTTGCTTCTAAAAGGCCTGATGCCGACCCAGCTAGAGAAACCCCAGGCGAGGAGTGTCCCCTAATTTGCAGTGTGCATCAGGATCTCTCAACCCCAGCACTACTAAAATGTAGGGCTAGTTAACAGTCCTGGGTGTTGTAGGAAGTTTGGCAGCACCTCTGGCCTCTGACCACTAGAGGCCAGTAGCTCCTCCATGCAAGTTGTAGCTGCCAAAAAAACGCTGGAGATCAAGTGGCCAAGACCGAACCAGCTACCAGCAGTCAGTCACCTGCACCTTCGAGCCTCTGAGATGAGCTCTCTGAACCTCGAAATACAGAGTGCAAGCATTAGACGTGCCCCTATGTAACTAATGCGAAGAGAGAGCAATCATGGATTATCCATGTAGCTATAGGATAGGTCTGAAATGAGATGGAAACCAAGACACGTACCACACACATAACTGAATGGGCCCCTTTCCTGGCAGAGAAGTGTGTTATTTATAGTGGAGTGTGAGAGAGCAGCAGTCACACCACAGCTTCCACAGCCATACATTGATGGACCTCTTCAGAGCACACACTGGAATGATTCATTTGACAGCCCAGGTGGGAAGGTGACATCACTCACTCCATTTTCCACAGGAGAAGGGGACCCTAGGTCTTCCCCCCCCCCTCTCTCTCTCTCTCTCTCTCTCTCTGTCTCTCTCTTACCTTCTTCCTTATCTCCTAGGACCAAATCTGTGGCTCAAGCAGTCTTCCTGTCTCACCTTCACAAGTAACTTAGATCTCACAGATGTCTGCCTCCATACCTCTTAGCCTTGTTACTGATTTTTTTTTTTTAAAGATGGGTCTATATTACCATTGCTTTTCTTGAACTTGTGTTCTCAAGAGACCCTTCTGCTAGGAATAGATATATGTCATTAGGCAGTTTAAGGTTTTATTTTGTTTAAATACATTAAAGTTCCCTGGAGCATATATGGAGACCTGCAGGCAACATTCAGCTTCAGACATTGTTGGCCACATATACTGGAAACTGACCTACAAACCTACTTGACCTGTGTACTCGAGCTGCTTTTATCAAACACAGCACCTGCTATCTCATAAACTCATGACATTCCTTGAAGGCATGTCCTGAAGATGTTGAAATCACTGGCAAGAGGCCTGTCTATACCCCTAAAAGGCAGACTAGTGTCATCTCTAGATTAGGCCACTGTCCCTATGACCTGTCTATATGATATTTCTTGGGTAGGTGGGAAATCCAGAAAAACTACCAAAGCAGCAAGGGCCATGTGGTATGGAAATACTTCTACCAGGATCCCAGGGTCCCAGAGGTTGAAGTGTGGGTCCTGGAGACCTAAAGAGCTCAGCCGTTGTCCTCAATAACATGATTAGAGAGAAAACGAAGCAAGGAGATGGATTCACTGTGGTCAAGAACATCAGGAAGAGGTAAAAATGAAGGGGTCCAGTGACCACGTATGACTTGACATGAGGCTTATGCTTAACCAAAGAGTAAGGACCCATGGTTCTGGCCAAGGTGTGGTCTTCCTTATCCCAGAAACATCACTGTCCCAGCTCCTTCAGAACTGTGTGAAATCCCCTCTCTGGCTGCCATCAGTCTTCATCCTGGCCTTTCTCTTAGTATGAGACTCGTGCGGGTAACAGCAATTTCTTGGGACCCACTCCCTTAGGCTGCCTTCTCTCTTGCTGGAATTGTTATATACCTCAGAGCTGAGTCAGGCCAGATGGACTCCCATGTTTTACCTTATCTATCGGTAGGCTGGTTCTCCACTTGTAAAAGGAGGGACTTATGCCAGATAAACATTTACTCTTTGTTGCCCAGTGTGGTGGCTATCAGCCACATATGGCTGCTGAATATCAAGATACAGTTGCTATGAACTGAGACACGCTCAAGTATAACACGAGATGGCTTTAAAAAAATGTATTTTGGCACATGCTCATGCTGCACATGCTAAAATATGCTATTGAAAATTAAAAATATAGGACAAAAATGAAAAATTTTTATTTACATGAGATACTGTAGTTATACAAATAAATTTTGCCTTTTGAGATTAACTTTGTGTTTTATTTTTTAAAGAAAACAACAAAAAAACCATTTTTCATGTGGCTGCAGAAAAATCTTAAATTACATATATAGCACATATGTCTCCAGGGGACAATGGTATTCTCTATCCGTTGTCTGTCTGTCAGTCACTGTCTGTCGGCAAAAATGTTATTTATGAAAAGCAGAAGGCACAGTCAAATGCTAAAGCAGGAGCGCTTTGCAGTATCATAAATAAACTGTGACTCTGCCTGATTACATTTCTCATTGTCACTGTTGCCACCATAAGGTATTTGGGGCTGTTTGGTGACAGACCATATGAGTGAGTTGGACATTGGTAGATGATGCCATCTGCTCACACTCTTGGGGACAATAAGGGAGGAAGAGAGAGAGCCACACTTGTCTCTATGGCTTTTAATTGTCCACAGACCCACAACAGGATTTGCTCAATTGAATTTGGTTAAAATGGGATTTAGAGCTCCACCTGTCATTTTTCATTCCTTTGCCATACCTTTCCACTGTTCTGCAACAGTGACTTGACATTGGTTGTGCATGTGGAGAAATGAACTTCCACACAATGGTGATTCTGAGAACTCAAAAGCAAGGAGAACCACTGAGGTTCAAACTGCAGTGAGGCTCATCCAGTTCTGGACGACTGAGGGCCTGCTCTGTAGACAGGGTCCCTGAAGGCTGAATACAGTTTCAGGTGCCCAGCAAAGACTGACAGCTAAGAAAATGCAGTTGAAATGAAATGAACCATCACCCAGTCAGTAGAGTCAGGTTTGAACCAAGCACCCTCATCCTTTACCATGCCAGAGAGCTCTCCTGTGATTTCTCTGACATGTAACTGCAGGTTTCCTGATTCTAACAGACTAGCTCAACACACCAGATTGTCTAAACTGTGCGAAGCAACCACAAAGAAGGATCTCTGACATGCAGTCCCTGCTGGGATTAGGGCCCTTGGATAAACCCAGGATCTCAAGCATGCTAGCTAAGTCTACCAGTGTGCCACGCTCCCAGAGGTTCTCAGCTGGTTGGCAATGAGTTCATGGATGTCCAAGAGGCTGAAGCACTTGTGAGGCAAGGTGAGCAGGATCTCTGTGATCCACACATATTTCCTTCCTGGCTAATCAAGATCAACCTTCACTGCATCCCTTAGGCTCAGGCAGGCTAAGAAGTCCCACTTAGCATAGGGGAACTCTATACACAAGTCCAGGCAGGCAAGGGTGGGCCAGATGCACAAAGGCATCTATTAATGTGGGTGGCATGGGCTGGTCACTGTCTGGCATCATTCTGTACTGCGAGAGTGAAGAATTTCCTCCTAGGGACCTCCTAGACTCATACTACAAAAGAACAGGAAAAACTTCTCTGATGGAACCAAGTGGTGTAGTGAAGTTTAAATCCTGGAACTATATTGGGACCACAGCTATGACTTTCTACGTGCCATTTCTACATATGTGTACAAAGGTTTGTGTGCATGTGTGTGTGTGTGTGTGTGTGTGTGTGTGTGAACTTGGAGTTCAGGGAAGAGACAGCCTTGAGTACTGTTCCTTAGGTGCCTTCCTCTTTTTGTTTTGAGACAGGATCTCTCATTTGGCCTGAACCTTGTTCAATAGGATAAGCTAGCTGGCCAGTGAACTCCAGGAATCTACTTGTCATTGCCTCCCACCTTGCCATCCCTGGAATCACAAGTGTGTGACACTGACCCAGCTTTTTATCTGGGTTCTGGGGATTGAACAAACACTTATGAGGCAAGTGTGTGTGTGCACGCACACACGCGCGAGCTCGAGAGCGCGCACATAGCAGCCCCCCCTCCCCTTTCATTTCTACTGCAATTTTATTTTCAGGCAAAAAGTGAAGGCAGATTCCCACTTAGCCTGTGTGAGTTCTGGTAACAGTGGATAGGGTGGTTCCACCTAGCCTGGAAGGATAGCAGAGGCAGAGGTGAGGGATAGGTGGTAAGAGGGCAAACCTTGGAGGCTGGAAGACAAAGGTTTGGCCTCAGGTGGAAGAGACTTGAGGGGAAGGCAGATAGAGCCTGATGGTCCTAGAATATGAAGGTGAAGCCTGCTGACTTGATCTGAAGCAGACCACTTGGATCAATGGAGCAATGGACTGCGTTTGGCAGTGCAGCTGTCTAGGAGCATCATCTATGATGACATGGACCATGTTTGGTTGTAGTACAGCTGGATGGGAGCATCATCTATGATATCTACTCATGAAAGAATGAGGTTGAAGCGACCCTAGCCAGCCCAGGCCTGGCATACATGGCCCTGGCGGAACTTGCCCCTTCTTCCCCATTCCCTCTGCTTTGCTAAAAACTGTTAGATTACATTCCTGAAGTTAGCCCCTAAGGTCTATTCCCTTATTTGGACACTTCTTCCTCTTGAGGCTGACTACCAAGGTCCAGCTATCCAAAGTATTGAAGTCCAGCAATCAAAAGCCCCCCTTAGTTCACCTAATTAACATGCTCAATTCAAATTAAGCACCTCATCCTAACGTGGGGTTTCCCCTTTTACCTTTTTTAACTGTCATTTTCCTATGGGTCATGTCTGTCTCCTCTCTGTCCAGAGACACTCATTTGTCCTCTCTTCCCCCTTCATTACCCCTAGGACATATACCCCTTACCCCTCTCCTTTGCCTCTTTTCTCCCCTTTCCACTGTTCTCTTCCCCTCCTCCCTCTTCCTCTCTCTCCTGTCTTTGTCCCTTATCCGTGCCTTTTGTCTCTCTGGAACAAATGAATCTCCTCTGTGCTGAGAACTTGGTCATGGGGCATCTTGAAGCGGGATGGTAGGTGTAGTGGATGGAAGAAGGGTATAAACTTTGAGGACTTTCGAGACATCTGTCAGCACAGGGTCCCTGAATTGTAGGGGCAGCTTGGAGGAAGGTATGAGATTCAGGAAAAGGAAGACTCCTGATGACTAAACATCCAAGTTCCTAAACCTGGAACATATCCAGCCTGGAATAACAATTTTCTTATATAAGCTCTTTCATCCAATTTACTCTTCAAATATGGTTGCAGTCGGTGTATCTATTACCCAGCTACAGATAGCCAGTTAGCCTGTTTAGGGTCCCATGTCCCTCCATCTCCCCATGTTTTTATACTGGGCTTATAGAGCAGGAAAAGAGTATTTTTTTTTTTTTTCAGAGGTAGCTAAGGAAAATGAATCATGATGCTGTGAACAACTGGAAAACATGTGTGTCCAGGGTAGGATTTGTGTAGCTTCCCGGATGTGACCCTATAGGAACCATAGTTACTCCAGGATGCTTGGACCATATGGGCCTTTTCCACTCGCCTTGTGTCTTTTAACCTAACTTGCTTCCCTGACCCAGGACATGTGAGAAACCAAGAAACCACAAATCAAAGCTTGCCACTGGTGGTTAGCAATTCTGCTTTAGAGCACACACTGCGTAGGAAGAGCCGCGATGAAGAAAGGGTTGCTGAATGTCTTCCAATGAATGAGCTCTGCACAGAACGCCAGAGCACTAATAATCATGAAGGATGATAAGCCTAATGTGGAGTTCAGCTATGAGTCAAGACTCCTCATCCTTTATGATGTCTGTGGAGAAGTGCTTTGCCACTGTGTAGGTGTCGTTCTGAATTTAGCGCCACTCCTACCTGTCATAGTAAATATGTAATCTCGATTGGGGGTTTCTACTCCACCTTTGATCATTCAGTTCCCAGATAAATGACACACAACCTTTATACTTATAATAAGCCTTTAAAGCACTAGAGCTGGGCAGATATCAACATTCTTATGTTATTAGGTCTACTTCCCTACCAATAACCCTGAGATATGACTAGCCTTGTTCTACCTGGGCCACTCTTACTCCAACTGGCCAACCCTCATGGCCATGTTTTCTTGACTCACCTACCTCATTGTGTCTTTTTTCTCCCCACCTTCTTCTTTCTCTTCCCCCCTTCTCTCTACTTTCTCCCCTTCTCCTCCTTGTGATCTCTCCTCAGACCCCAAACCCAGGAACCTAAACTCCACCTACCTCTCTTCTGTCTAGCTATAGGCTGTCGGCATCTTTACTCAACCAATAGTTTTAAATTAAGGAGCAAGGTCACATAACATTACTTTGTATATGTACAAATTCTCTTGTCCCTGGGAGCAACTAGGCCTTTGGAGGCCAGTATTTGGCATTACAATACATAGCAAAAGACTAAACCTCAATATCTACCTTCCAATCTCAGCGGTCAAGTGAACATTCACTTTCTTAATAGTGATTTCTCCTGAGCCCCAGGTTAGACTGCCTATTCTCTGAGGCCCCATCTATTCCCCATCCCAGGGCCTGTTGTCTTCCATGATGATAATACTGTGGAACTGGGCAGATTTGGTAGTTATCTTTCTTTGCTACCAGACTAGAAGTTCCATGAAGGCAGGGGTGGCTTTTGTTTTTCTCTAGCTGGCCTGGGTCAGGGCTTGGTGGAATCACAGGTGCTTAAAAGACACAGCTCTAAATAAGATGGGGCCTGATGAAAGAGCCTATGGGTCCTAGATGTGCTGAGGGGCAAGTCACATGGGCCACTGGATCTAGTTTGCTATTAATAAATGTTCAAAGGGCATTACTTTATCCTTGAAGATAGCTCCATGCCTAATGTTGGTGAAGACCACTGAAGAACAATGTCCATCAACACAAGAAGAGGGGGGAAAAGGCTACATAAAAGTGACTATCATTTACAGGATCATCCAACTTAAAGAAAGTATATAATTTCAGCTCTGTCAAACATATAGATAATAATATATGGTTCAGATACTTTTGCCAGAATTTTACAAAGGGGGCTCTGACCCAAGAGAGGTCAAGAAACAGAACTCCCAGAGCATTGAGCTAGCTTTCGTCTTTTCCCCAGTTGACTCCTTCACATGACCTAAGACAGCATTACAAGCCGATTACTGTGCCTGCTGCTTCACTGAGAGCTGAAAATGAAATCAGGACTGAAAAAAACAAAGCAAACAAACAAATAAAAAAAAAAAAAAACCAAACAACTGACCAAAACAGACATCAGGGTGGACAGTCCATGGAGGCCAACAGGACGTCTTCATTACACATTTTCAAACTCAGTTCTGACCATACTCTATTTTCTTTTGCCCTGACTTTGAAGTCTAACTACTATGTAAGCTATGATTCCACAAGGCTCCCTGTACATCCTAAGGTGGTAATTAAGGACTAGCCAATATTTAGGCTAATTTAGGCAATGCTTTGGGATAAAGCAGTGTTTGAGATGGTGCGTCTGCATGCATATTTCAGTGTAAGATACAATCAAGGGTTCTGGGGTTCAGCTCCTAGACCCCCAAGAAACCGGAGGATGAACCTCCTCCCACCCGTCTCATGTGGGTAGAAGTTACACGGGTTTGATGGAAACTGAGTAATCTAGCTGAGGACTGAGATTAGTTATGTGGACACAGCTTGACTACCTGCACTGAGAACGGAGGTCATTTGTGTCAATATCACTTAATTCTTCCAGGATCTTCCTGCCCAGAGTTAAAGCTATGCATCAGTAAATAGCCTCTCTATTTGCTGCAGGAAGTCTCAGCAGTTTGCTCACTTGGGAGAGCAGCATGCTTGTCAACGGTTTTACTCAACAAGGCTCACCTTTATCTACCAGGTCTGAGACACTACCTACCATACACGCCTCAATAAAATCCAATCTGAGACGCTACCTGCTACCAAGCTTTGCTAAAATCCAATCACACTCTGCGTTGAAGAATTCAGCTTAAAGGACTTGGGACTCAACATCCAAAGCCTATTAAAGCATCTCCCAGGGGTCCCTTGCTTAGACGCTGATGAGACTATTGCCCTCATTTCAGGAATAAACTCAGCCTTGCTCTATAGACAAGGTTTGTGATGGATTTTCTAGGGTCAACCTTTGACATGCTATCAGTCCCTATCTCTTTGGAAACAGAAAACACAGATTCCAATACATACTTACTAACACTTAAGGGCTTCGGATTTACAACCACAAGCACTCCCCCCTCTCAGTAATAAAGCAATAAGATTTCCTTGGTGCTCCTTCTCTGGGGACAACGGCCACTGTTTGGAACATCTGACTGCAATACACTTCATGTGCACATTTAACTTCCTTTAGTCTATTCCCCTCTCCCCAGGGCAGGGGTTGGGGTGTGAGTCAGGATTTTCCAAAATAAAATTGCATTTATTTGAGGATATGAATAAACAGGTCAAAAAGCCACAAAAGGGAAACTAATTTGTAAGTACACATTAGAAATGGCCATCAAATCTTAAACATATGCACTCCATATAAAATACCCTTTAAAAAAAATCTCTCATTAAGCCAGAAAGTTACTTTAGCCCTAGCAATGCCCACGTGAAACAGACAGGTTGTATGGTTTTAATCTTGTCATACCCTTGCCCCACCATAAGAAACCTTTGAGTGTTTGAGAAAACCCACCAGGAACTAACATTTGATCAGCCCAAGGTGAGGTCCTGGAATTAGTGTTTTTGTTTGCTTTTCTTTTTCTTTTGCGTTGTAATGACTCAGTCAGACGAATACACTGGTCTCACACCATTAATTTTCTGGAGAGCAAAGTCCAACTTTCATCCTGAAATTCCCTAGCTTAAAAAGCTGGAACAGCTTTCCACTCCAGATCCCCGATAGGGTCCTCCAGTGTGGCATGTCTTCCCCAGCCCCCAGCCAGTGAGAAACTGTTAAAACACAAAAGCCCCAGCCGGCTGAGCACCAACCCTGCTCACAGGCAAGCTCCCCTGGCCCCAGCTGGTTCAGCCAGCAGGCTTCCAAGCTCCAGCCTGCAGCTTCTGGTGCCTGCAGCTCCCCAGGCAGCCACGCAGTGGGAGCAGAGCTGAGATTCCCAAATCCAGTTTCCTTTTACCTTAAAGAAACTTCCTCGCTTGTCCAGACTTCGGGCGCCCATGGTCCAAGCTGACATTTCCCCCAGCGAGGCTCTACTGCATGCCGGGGACTCCTGAAGGTAGAGACATTTTCAATGGTTAGTCCAGCCTGTAGGAAATTCCTTTCTAAGCCACAGAACACTCACAACAACGGTCCTGCCAAAATCTTTTTCCGTCAACAACATTGTGCCATTTATTTCCCACCAAAGCCCTTACATCTCCTTTCAGCCCGGTTTCCTGCCGCGGCCAGCTCTCTTCCTAGACTGTGCCCCACCTCGCTGCCCCACCCCCTCTGCCAGCAGCTGACGTAGAAGGTCCTCAGGACTTCAGGGAGCATAAAGATGGCTTTGTGTGTTTGCTTGACCCCAAGCTGAAGTCCAAAAGGAACCAATATTAGTTGTCCCCATAATCTTCTCTGAAAGCTTATAGATTTCATATGGTAGATCGCAGAAGAATGGAGTTCTCTATGTCCCAGGAAATCCTGCTGTTAGGGAGTGAGGTCAGCATTCCCTCAGTTAGCTCTCCTCCCAGGCAAGCAAGGTCAGCAGAAGGGCACTAGGGAGAAATCCCTCTGTGTTCCCCCCTTAGAAGCCAGTGGGACTGGGATGCAGCCCAGAGAGTCACTGTTTACAGAGCTCATTTGGACGCATGTAAACAGCTCCAGGATCATCCAAGGGCTTGGGGGTAGGGCTCACTTTGGAACACAGAGGAAAATTTAAAGGCAGGATAACAACATGGTCCTGAATCATCACCGAGACTATCATGCTTGGAATTTCCCTTCCTAGAACATAGAACAGAAACCAGTAATATCTGCACACACCCTGCAAAGACTTCCATCTTCATTTCAACGTTAACTGGGTCCACACACCTGGTGCAATAGACCTGCCTGAGACAGGTGTGTCCTGGAGTGGCAAACAAAATCCCCAAGGCCTTACTTACCCAGTGAAACTGTACAGGTTTAAATAGAAATCTCACAAAGTGTTCTCTCTCTCTCTCTCTCTCTCTCTCTCTCTCTCTCTCTCTCTCTCTCACACACACACACACACACACACACACACACACACACACTCACACACACACAAAACCACACACCCACATATACACGCCTTTCAACCTACTTGCTATAACATGCACAAGCCAGGGCATGCTGCAGACACGAACAACACAGAAAGTAGGAAGTGCAAACATCACTTGAATCACTAAGGAATATTAAAAGTGGTTGGGCTGCAGGCATGAAGTGGTGAGGTACCAAAGCCTGGGTGACGGAGCCAGCATCAGACACTTGGATGTTGAGGTCAGTGTTAGTGACAGTCTAACAAGGGGAGAGGCGAAGTCTACTACAGAGCAATGCACAAGTGTAAAAGCAAGAGACTTTGCAGCGACTCCACTGGCCCCCAAACGGCCTCTTAACACACACCCACAGTGAGCTGTTTGGTTGGACTCAGGTGTGGAATCTCATCTAGGCAAGACAGCATCTCACGTACCCAGCCTTCCTTTCAAAACCTCCTCTGGTTGAGGTGTTGCTTCATGTCTTGATCATTTTCTCTCCGGCATTCTGTTCCATTGCTGATCCTGCTGGGATGAAGGCCAGTGTTCCAAAAACCCTCCTGGAGAGATGGCAAGCTTCATGGCGATCCTGCTGATTCCAGAGGTTCAAGTTCCCGGCTCAGCATCTGAGTGGAAGCCTAGCTCCAAGGCCTTTGAAGTCCATCCTTATTAGCAAACGTCCATAGACTGGCGTCACTCCAGAGGGAAAACACAGTGCTGTGTTCAGAACTGGAGTGGGATGGGAACCTTGGGCAGCAGATGATTAACTGTTTAGACCCAGAAACACAGACACTCTAACGAAGCATACGATGCTTTAAACAAACCTAAAGCTTGTCATCTTTTTTACTTCTGGACATTTTCCTGGCAGGAGATTCCACATAGCCTGGCAATTCAGGAAATGCTAAGAGAGAGAGCCAAGACTTCATTCCTCAGCCAGAACAGTTTCTTTGTTCTGATCCAGGATTTTCCATATACAATCCTTTGCTGATGAGCTCACAAGGAATTCTGCTTTTGGCAATGGAGTCGTCTGAATTCCTTGAGTTTGCGGGTGATTTAATTAACTGTGGATATGCACATACACCTGCAACTCAGACAGTCCTGATTAAATACCCAGTTCAGATTCTGTGGGGCCTGCAGATGGTTGTATTTCTTTAGAGGATGAAGGCGATGTCCTTCCTTATTTGCAAGGCTTCTCCAAGACTTGAACACCTAGACAAGAGCCATAGCAGGTATATGTCAAATAACAGGAGATGCGGTGCAGAGGAAGCGGACCATACCACAGTTGCACCAGATTGGGGTGTGCATTTGTATGTGTAGATGCAGAAAAGGTTTTCGGTGCCTGGACGTTTTATTTTATGACCATTCCTGTTACTACAATGGTTTTCTTCCCAAACGATACTTTTTTAATATCTTGGTTCAACATTTACAGCACAAAATTGAGATGACCATGGTCACTTTCCCCTCCTTTCAGCTCCCCCGTCCTTCCTGCAGATATTATTCAGCGGTGGGATCCCCAAACCACCCAGTTACAGCTGGACAACAAAACAAAACTGTCCCGTAGATTGAGACTCGATGAAGTTCCTCTAGATTTGGATGGCTAAAGACCTTGCTTGGTTTCGGTGAAAGGTAAAGTCATCAGATTCTTGAAGAATGAGACCCTTCTGTCCAGTCATCTGTCTCTCCAGACATTACCAAATGCTAGCAAAAAGCCACTGTGATGGTTTGGAGTAGCCAGGCCTTTCCATCAATCACTGAAAGGATGTAAATGGAGCCATAGTCGGAGAGATAAAGGACAAAGGCAGGAAGCAGGTGCTCCTCACTTGCCCAGAAGCCCCAGGCTTGCCCTCTGTAGTTGGCCTCTGTGGCTTTCCAGGTGGTTTCATGGGTGACTTCTGAGGTAACTGAAGGTCTGTCCTTAAAGGCGTCAATGACACCCATGTCCCCTGGCTGGGAGCCAGCTGTCCTGGCAGCCTGCTGAGCAAGTGTGTTCCAAGTCCTAGGAGCCACCTGTGCAGGCACTGAGGCCACTGGCCCCTGCTTGGGACGTGGCCACAGCCCAGTCTCTGTGGAGTCAAAAGCAGAGACAAATGCAGAGGTTGTGGTGTCTGGATGGTCAATGAATGGAGCTGCTTCGGTCCAATAAGCTTCCAGCTTTTGTGCAACCTTGCTGGGGGCAGATCTGGAAAAGGCTGAAGGGCTGGAACCTACAGTCATGTATTGTTTAAGGGCAGGATCTATTCTGTGTGAATATCATACATGGTCCAAACACAAACTAAGATGGCTACCTAATCACATGGTGACATAATCCAGGGGGGTCACAGCTCTATGTTTGGTTTGCACCTGACCGAAGGTTGTTAGGTGGGATCCGAACTATTGAGAGACAGGCTTTCCCTCTCCCACTCCTCTTTTCGCTCCTCTTAATTTACTCAAACTGTATCTGCTCTAATTTTTTTTTTAAGCACAGACTTATAGTATACAATACAATGTTTTGGAAATCTGTAAACATTGTGAATAGGTAATTCATGCTAACTGGCATGTCCATTAGTTTGTGTGCTTGTTTACTGGGGACAACACCTTAAAGTGTCAGCAAAGCTCAATCTTGATTTCTGAGACAGGAGGTCACTATGTGCTCCTGTGATATAGAACCTGCTACATAGATCAGGCTTTTGTGAGTCTAGAACTCACAAAGATTCATCTTCATCTGCCCGAGTGCTGGGATTAAAGGCACACACCACCACTCCCAGATATGGACATATTAATTGCAGTCCTCATTTTATACGATATATCTTCTAGATTTGTTTCTCCTGACTGAAATTTTGTAAGCTTTACCCAACCTCACCCTAATTCCTTTCCTTCCCTTCCGATTTTTTTATTTGTTTTAGGTCACAAGTACAAACCCCACCAAAGAACAGCAGATGCAACAGTTGGGAGTCTGTCGCTCACAGTGAGGTTCAAAACACAGAGTTCAGGGGCTAGGGAGATGGTCCAGTGGTTAAGAATACTTGCTCTTGCAGAGGACCTGGCTTTGATTCCCAACACCCACATGGCAGTTTACAATCATTTCTAACTGTAAGTTGCCAGACACACATGATACACACATACATGTGAGCAAAATACTCATACACATAAAATAAATAAATATTTTTTTAAAAAAAGACAAAAGAAAAG
The DNA here is from genome assembly GCA_019843815.1 of Montemys delectorum. Classification (NCBI taxonomy): domain Eukaryota; kingdom Metazoa; phylum Chordata; class Mammalia; order Rodentia; family Muridae; genus Montemys; species Montemys delectorum. The sequence continues at coordinate 43,369 of JADRCD010184989.1, read as the reverse complement.
AAAAGGAAGGAAGAAAGGCAGGAAGAAAACATAGTTTTGCAAGCCCCAAACTTCTACTCCCAGATCTAATCATACCCCAAAACTTTCTACTCAATACCATTTTTCTTTTAGTAGTTGAGTGAAGCACAGGAACTGGGTTTATCTTCATAAACAAGAGCTCATTATTAAGATTATTTTACTGTCAAGATGACTCACCCCAGGGAGCCAGTCAGGAGAAGTCCAAATCTGACTAAAGTGCGGCACTCAGCTGTCTGGCTTCTTAACCGGCTCCAGGTGTAAAGCCCTTTTGCCTTCCCGAGAGTACAGTTGCTCCTGTCTATGTCCAAGTCTCTGAGCATTTCCCTAATTGCCTTCCTATTGCCAGGGAGTTTTCAAGTTGGACAGGAAAACGTTATTCCAGACTCTGGCTCAGCAATTCAAGTTATGGAGATCAAAACCAGTTTTCAGTGTCTTGTCTTTCACTCAACAGTTTAACTACTTTTGAAAACAGCTGTGTTGCTGGGCAGTGGTGGTGCACGCCTTTAATCCCAGCACTTGGGAGGCAGAGACAAGTGGATTTCCGAGTTCGAGGCCAGCCTGGTCTACAGAGTGAGTTCCAGGACAGCCAGGGCTACACGGAAAAACTGGTCTCCAAAAAAAAAAAAAAACAAAAAAAAAGCTGTGTCTTTTGTTTTCTTTTGTTTTGTTTTAAGACAGGCTCTCCCAGGATAGCCTTGGTTGGCTTGAACTCTCTTGCCTCAGCCTCCCAAGTGATGAGTATACATCATCATGCCTAGTTTACGTCCAGCTTTGAGATAATGAAAGCTGTTCATTCAAAGGACAAAGGGGATGGAGAGCTGGCTCAGTGATTAAGAATGGTTACAGCTCTTGTAGAGGACCTGGGTTGAGTTCCCAGCCACCACATCAAGGCTCACATCCTTCTGCAACTCCTAGGGATCTGACATCCTCTTCTGACCTCCAGGGGCTTCTTCACACATGTGGTGTACATACATAGTCAACATACATGCAGAGACACACAGACACACACATTATTATTATTTTAAATGAGAGATGGGTTCAGAGAAAGTAATACATTTGAAGCAAATAACTGTATGCCCAGGCCCCTCTTTAGTCAACAAGTGTATTCTAAACAGAATTGGGGTAACACCCCCAATCCCTGTTTTCTCAACAGTAACTGGGGAAATTAAGAAATTATTGCTCTGCTGTTGCATATTGTTGTTGCTATTATGGTAAGCAAGGTGCTACTAGGACAAACAGAAGTCATCTTGTGAAAGAACCAATTTCAGCGGAAGTCTATTCTCTGCCTCCTTGATCTCCCCTTTATAGAGCCACAGAAATTCTCTCTACAGCAGTGCTTCGGAAGTGATGTTGGTGTCCACACAGCCACCTGGGGGCTACCTCTCTTACCATCAACCTTCACTTCCCTCTTCAGGCCACTCAGCAATTAGTCTCCTGCAAAGCTTGTGTATTACTCTAACAAAATACCCACGGTCAAACAACTTTGTAAAGAAAAGATTTATTTAAATATAAGTACTAGAGGTTCAAGGCCCCTACTTTCTTGCTGGCATTCTCAAGGGGGTACAGAGCTTCACATATCCAGAGACAAGGGGCACATCTCTCTCTATTGTAAAGAGACGAAATACGAGCTGGAGGCATGGTTCGATGGTTAGAAACACTGTCTGCTTTTCCAGAAGATTCATGTTTGGTTTGCAGCACCAACATGTTGGCTCATAATCATGTCTAACTTCAGTCCCAGGGGACCTAACATTCTCTACTGGTCTCTGTGAACAAGAGTAGGGCACATGGGGCACAGACCATACATGCAGGCAAACATCTATACATATAAAATAAATACCTTTTTGAAACTGTCAAAATTCCATCAAGGTGATCTTACCTAATTATAATGAGCTCCCATAGACTCCACTTCTAAATACACAGTCAGTCTACCATCTTAATATCTGATAATGTGGATTAAATTCTAACATAATGCTGCCCTTCCTCCTCTCCTGTTTCCCCAGCATGATTTTGAATTGTTTCCTTGGTGGTACTTGGGACTGAACCCAGGGGCCTTGTGTATGTGTGGTGATCTGAAAGAGAAATGTTCCCTTTATGCTCCTGTGTGTGAACAGTTGCTCACTGGTTGGAAGTGATGTTTGGGAAAGTAGAGAGGTGGTAGAGCCTTGCTAAAGAAAGTATGTGATGGGGCTGGTGAGAAGGCTCAGCAGGTAAGAGAGCTGACTGCTCTTCCAAAGGTCCTGAGTTCAATTCATGGTGACTCACATGAGCCCTCGTGAGATCTGATGCCCTCTTCTGGTGTATCTGAAGACAGCTACAGTGTACTTATTTATAATAGTAAATAAATCTTTGGGCCTGACTGAGCAGGGCCTACTGGAATAAGCAGGGTTGACCAGAGCAAGCAGAGGTCCTAAAAGTCAATTCTCAACAACAGATGAAGGCTCACAACTATCCGTACAGCTACAGTGTGTACTCATATACATAAAAATAAATAAATCTTTAAAAAAAAGAAAGTATGTGACATACTTTGAGGATATATAGCCTCATCCTGTTTCCTGTCCTCTCTTCCTGCTTGCTGTGTGTGGATGAAATGTGATATCCCTGTTTCCTGTTCTTGACACCATGCCATCTCTTCTCTATCATGACAGACTGTACCCCAAAGTTAAAACAAACCCCATTTTCCTTTAGTTACTTTTGATCATAGTATTCTATCACAGCAACCGAAAAGTACCCAATACAGCATGCTAAGCAGGTCTCTACCACTGACCTACATACACCCCGAATGTGAATTCTGGAGGGATAAGCCATATTATGGCCCTTCTACATCCCTGTGGAAATCACTTATCCCTATTGAGTTATGACTTATGAACCTGGGCACAGGCCTCAGGGTTGGTAGCCTCTGCCCAAGTGGAATTATGTCTGAGGAGGGAGAGGGGGATTCTATCCCAAGGTCACTAAAACAGATGTGCATTTTCAAACCATCTCACTGTATTAGCGACTTCACACACAACGTGGAAGCATCCATCTTGGCTCTTTACCCAGTGGACCCTATGAATACAGACGCTATAAATTCTAAGTCCTTCTCAAAGTCAGAGTCAACTAGTTAGTAACTGAAGCTCAGGGCTTCCTAGTCCAAGGATTTCTGTCCATGGTGTAAAAGTGTGTGTATATGCAAGTCAACAGAGGCTGTCACTTAGAATTTCTCTGATTTTGTGTGTGTGTGTGTGTGTGTGTGTGTGTGTGTGTGTGTGTGTGTGTGTGTGAGAGAGAGAGAGAGAGAGAGAGAGA
>JADRCD010184989.1:14130-39966 GCA_019843815.1 Montemys delectorum | reverse complement strand
AGAGAGAGAGAGAGAGAGAGAGAGAGAGAGAGAGAGAGAGAGAGAAAGTGAGAAAAACATGGTGCTAGGAATTGGGCAGAGCCCAGCATGTATTACAAAAGCAGTTGACCACTGAATATCCCAGCTATGTTAAAGACATTTTTAAAAAAATGATCTATCTCAGTATTTTGTGATAAGGACTCAAGACCAAGCAGTTTGTTTTCTATTTCATTTTATTTGTTTGTTTGTTTGGTGTGTGTGTGTGTGTGTGTGTGTGTGTGTGTGTGCTCATGTAAGCCATACCAAGTGTGTGGAGGTCAGAGATCACTTGGCAGGAGTTGGCACTCTCCTTTCACTGTGTAGACTTTGGGGATCCAACTCAGGTCGTCCGTCTTGCCAATAGGCACCTTTACCCAGTGAGCCAATGCACTGGTTCAGGAAACAATGTTTTTAAAGACATAAACCTTGTGGGTAGACCTATGCATACCACAGTAGCAACTTCACACACTGTCCCATTTAGAAGTGTTAGAGTAGAGCACAGTGTCATACACAGTGTGACACACATTATGTCTGGATACACTGCCATTATTCCAGTATGGCCGCTGCTCTGAATGTTTCCGACAGGACATGAGTTCTTTAGTTCACCAGAGCTCATGCTGGCTTTCCTCACTTCTGTGCTGTGTGTGACCACCCTAGTGATTCTGCCTGCCACTTCTCCTCTGTGGATGGACATGGGCTCAGGTTCATAACAAAAGTAGCTACTCTCAGGTGAGTAGAATCTACTCAGAAGACACAAGCTGGATTTGGGGCATGTAACAGCTTGGCTGTGGGAAGCAGAGATGCAGAGGATGGGGAGAAAACAGCATGAATAAATTAAGAGGCCACTGTATGTTTGGTAGCAGAGATTGCACCCAAGTCCTGAGCAGTCCAAAAGACTCATAATCTTTGGCTGGAAGAGCTATAGGAGGACTGAGGCGACCTGGGCTTCTCAGGAGCAGGAAGGAATTGAAGTTATCCTCTAGTCAGGTCTTTAATTTGAAGATGTTGGAATCAACTAATGAAGGCTTTAGGACAGAAAAAGGCCCCCTGACAAGAATAGCATACGATAATGACACCTTCAATGCAGATTTCTCAGTAACAGAACAAATTAGAGACCCTGTATGCGCCTGCTCTTTCATATCACTGTGAGGGTAAGGAAACCTGTATGCATTCATTCTCCTCCCCTCCTCCCTCTCTCCTCCCCTCCTCCCTCTCCCCTCCTCCTCCTCCTCCCCCTCCTCCCTCTCTCCTCCCCCTCCTCCCTCTCCCCTCCTCCTCCTCCTCCCCCTCCTCCTCTTCTTCCTCTTCCTTCTCCTCCTCCTCCTTCTTCCTCCTCCTACCCCCCTTCTCTTCTTCCTCTCCCTTGCCACCCTGCTCTCTTTTGGTTCAGCATTAGATCATGGGACAGAGTCGTGAACTGCTGAAAGATGTGTTTGCCCAATTTTGTTTAATCTAGTCTTTGTGACTTTTAAGGAACTTTCAACTCCATGTTTAATAAACACAAGTATTTTCACTGGAATGGTCCCAATACTAATATTCATATAGAATGTACTGTCTAGAGCAAGCTCCATTAGGCCATCTTAATTACTTGGCAAATTTTCTTATACAATACAGTTAACATGCTTAAAATTGCTCCTCAGTTTTATTTTTTTTAAAACCATTTTCCCTTGTCTAATATCAACTGTTAAGCTATAAAGGAATGCATTTTATTCGAATTTTTCTGTGGTGCTAGATATCGAATCCTGGGGCCTTGTGCCTGCTAAGTGTTGAGTCATGAGCTGCACCCTAGCTCTCTCATGTTCTAAATGCTTCATAGTTTTTACTTCATGCACAGGTCTCCAATCCATATAAAACTCATTCTTGTATAGGATATGCAGAATAGACAGTTGAGAGAATTTTTCTTTCACAAGATGTTCATCTAATTTAATTTTTGAAGAGAGTAGTTTTAAGATTGATATACTCTTTATTCATTTTTTTTTGTTTTGTTTTGTTTTTTGAGACAGGGTTTCTCTGTGTAGCCCTGGTTGCCCTGGAATTCATTGTGCAGACCAGGCTGGCCTCGAACTCAGAAATCCTCCTGCCTCTGCCTCCCAAGTGCTGGGATTAAAGGCATGTGCCACCACTGCCTGGCGGCTATTCATTAATATTTTATCTTATTTACTAGCTTTTTTTTTTTTTTTGCTATTTGTAAGAAGTAATAAACATATCAAGTTCAATAGCATCATAAAGATGTCCTGAATCACTAGGCATAGACAGCCTAGACTATATAGTTATATTCCATCTCAAAAAAAAAAAAAAAGGCATTATGTCAAAGTGTGCCACCTACCTCTCAGAAGGAAGGAAGGCAGGACATCCTTATGGCGTAATGATATGGCCTTAGGAGTGGATGGGGTCTTGAATACCATGAACTGAGTTGTGCTGTGTGTGAATATGAAATATCTTCCCAGACAGAAGGCTCAGGGTTTGAAGGCTTGCTTATTCAGCCGGCGGTGCTATTGAAAGGTTACTGGATCATGAAGAAACCAACCTCGAGACCTAGTTGGAGGGTAGAGCTTTTTTCAATATCTCACCCCTCTCTCCTGCGGCCAGGAGGTGAGCAGCCTTTCTCTACGATGCCCTCCTGCCATGATGTTATATAGCACCACTGGCCTAAGAGCAAAGCAGCTTCTCTCTATAAACAAATCGCTGAAATTTTATCAGCACAACAAAAGTCACACGTTTGCTGTCCCCTCCTTGTTCTCCTCTTTGCTGATGGGACCAAGGGTCTGTGAAAGCCTACTTTCAGCAACCTATACACTCCACTCACCTGCTTCTTTTTATACTGTGTGTATTGAAGACCTTCCAAAGACTAGCAATTTATCATTAAGACATTTACACTCTCCTTTAAATCAATAAAGCACTATAAAAACTTTTAGCAACTGGCTTGCTGGAGACTCCAAGCCCCAAGTTTTACTGTGTGCTTGTTTTGTGGTATGAAAATGCCTACCAGAGCTGACTGCAACCTTCCAAAATGACTTCAACAGACTGGCAAAAGACACACAAATTTAATAATGAGCTCTAGTGAGCAGACAGAACTAAGGCCAGTGCACTAGGACACTTCACCCAGACCTGGCCACAAACTCTTTGAAGAGGTTTCATAACTTGATTCTTCATACATTGAAGTAATAAACTATAGCAAATGTAGGAAATTAGATCTGTACACTGAGGGCATGCTTTATCCACAAATCATATATTTGGCACCAGTTGGACACAACTGTTTCTGGCTATTATCTTAACTGAGTTACACGATGCCATTAGGATAACCTTAAGGAATTCATGTGTTTAGTCTGTAATCTTAGGCTTTGTGAGTTCCATTTCTTTAGAGGTCCATGTCTTCAGACCAGAAGACAATGGGAATCCTATCTGCTTATTAAAAGTGGTACTGTCTGGGCTGGGGAAGTGGTTCAGAGGTTAAGCACATTGGCTGCTCTTCCAGAGGGCCTGGGTTTGATTCCCAGCACCCAAATGGTATTTCAAAACCATCTGTAACTCCAGTTCCAGGGGATCTGAGTTTTCTGGACTCTGTGGGTACTGCATACATGTGGTACAAAGGCAAAGCATCCATATACATGAAAAAAGAAAGCAGTATGCTAGAGAGAAGGGAGGTGGGTCCATGGGTAAACTGTTTGCTTTCCAAGTGTGAAGACCACAGCTTTGATCTTTGGCACCTACAGAAATGCAAGGTGGGTGTGGAGACCCAGCTGTGATTACAGGAGAATTGGGAGGTGCTCACAGAGGACATCAGGAACAAGCTGACTAGACTGGATAAACATCGAGAACTCTCTGAGCTCAATTGAGAAACCCTGCCTCTACATATAAAGTGAAGCATGATTGAGGAAGAAACTCAACATCAGTCTTAAACTCCACATGCAAGGGCCCCATGTGCACCAACACATAGAAACATGCATCTACATATGCACGCACACAACACACAAACAAATTAACGCACAAGTAGGACAATACTCCCTCATCATCCATGTTTCAGTTACTCAAGGTCAACTCTGGTTTGAAATGGTAGATGGAAAATTCCAGAAACAAACTGTTTATCAACATTACATTGTGCACCATTCTCTGAGCATGATGGATGCTTCTATCTTCCCACCTGGGACCCGAAGCATCCAGTGTCCCTGTATATACACACCTGCCCATCTGTCCTGTAGCCGCCTTGGTTTTGAGACCAGTAATTGTATTCAAGTGATTCATAGTTACTTAACAAAGGTCTCAAAGTCTAAGAGATGTTGGCAACTATGACAGATCAGAGAGAAGCTATGAGGTGTTGAGTTTAAGTGAAAAGCTTATTTTACTGAAGGTTTGGAGCTTATTAAGCTAAAAAAAAAATCAGTAAGTTTTCTGTTTTGGAAGAAGGGGAAAATGAGGTAATTTTATAGTCATAGCTCAAAGTGCAAAAACTATGGCCATAGTGCGTGAGGGGTATTTAGTTAAGATGGAAGAACAATCAATGGACATACGGAAATATAGGACACACACAGGATTCTATGTATGTGGTTAGGCATCCACCCCTTAAGGGTATCTGAACGCATCTCTCAGGTCTTAGTTTTTTTGTTTTTTTTTTTTTTTAACCTGTTGTGGTGATAAAATACCCCAAGAAAAGCAACTTAAGAGATAAAGTGGGGTGGGGTGGGGGCTGGAAAGATGGCTCAGCGGTTAAGAGTACTGGCAGCTCTTCCAGATGTCCTGAGTTCAATTCCCAGCAACCACATGGTGGCTCACAACCATCTGTAATGGGATCTGATGCCACCTTCTGGTGCGTCTGAAGATAGCTACAGTGTACTCACATACATTCAATAAATTAAATAAATAAATAAATAAATAAATATTTAAAAAAATAAAAAAAAGTCAAAACAACAACAAAAGAGATAAGGGATTTGTTTTGCCACACTACTCCAAGTTAGAGTCCATCACCACAGGGAAATCAACCCAGCAAGGCCATGAAGTAGCCGATCACATCCACAGTCAAGAGCAGACAGAAGGATGCATACACAACGAATGCTCCAGCTCCCTTCCCACTCTTATACACCTCAGAACCCAGACTCGGGGAATGATGATGTTTACTTAGGCAAGGCCTTCCCACATCAATGAATGCAATCAAGACAATGTGGCCACACTGCCCTACAGCCAGAGCCTGGAAATTAGCCAAGAGGGATGTTCAAAGAAGCAGGCCTACAAAGTACTCAGTGTCTACTAGAGCTGCGGAGCCCACCTAAGCCTTTCAGCCGTTATCTGCCACCATCACCAAACTGGTGGTTTGGTGTCCGTGATGATGCCTCAGATTTTTAGCATGTTTCAGTCTCTTTCTTGGCTGGTCAATGGCATCCGTGTCCTTTGATGAAAGAGTCAATCAAGCATTCAGGTTTAGGTTAGTGCACGAATCTCATTGCACACTATTCGGTTCGGCAGAGGTTGCCACAACATTTGTTGTTGAGCTCTAAGGCTCTCTTTAAACTACAGTGTTTTCTTTTTTTTATAGTCACCTCGAATACTATCCTCTTGTTGTCTCCTCCCCTACCCATCTTTTAAAGGGAAGTTAGACAGGGTAGAAGTAGCTATGGTGGAGCCCAGGGTGGAGAGAGGCAGAAGGTTCAGGTCCTGTCACAGAGTGTCTGAGCATGATGACAGCCCATGTCTGAGGAAGGTGGCTTCATGTCAATGAGTCAGACTTTTGGAAGAAGAAAATGGTGTAGAATCAGATGGGTTCATGAATGGGTAGTCCAGAGAGAGCCTGGTCTCTTCTGCTACTCAAGGGGGTCCTGGGGCAAGAGGACAGATGGATGTCTATATATACTTTTAATGTCTGAATATTTAACAGTCATAATCTCAGGACTGTTGAGTAAGTTCTAGCCCATTCTACCATGACACACGAACCCTTTCAATGACCCTGAAGGCTCAGTTATAGGGAGTTTCATACCCCACAGTGCTTTGTGCCTGACTGTGGGGACGTGGGACAGTTCTGAGGCTGCCTCATGGCGTGTCATGCCTCTTCCCTCTGACGGCTCACCCTTCTTGTGGTGTCTTGTCCCCTCCCCAGTCTCCAGCCTCTGGATGCTACAACAGGGACAGGTGCAGCCTGTGGGTGAAGTGACTTGAAGACAGCTTGTGTAGACGGCAAGAGCAGGCTCAGATCTGCAGATCACTGAGCTTGTGGAACCTGAGCAAGACCTGGAGGGATTATGAGCTCAAAAGTGGCTCGGCCCTTCTGTCCCATAGATTTGTCCCTCCAGGGAGGGAAGATGAGTAAGAGACGGACAGTGGGCATAGCTCCATTCCCCAGGGCACAGAAGGGTGGTGGGCAATGTTATCTCAGGGCTCACAGCAGAAAAGGCCCACCTTCTCCTACTGTTTTCTTCGCTCCGAAGCTTTCAATCATCTTGGTTTGCAGAAGTACAGGGTTCAGTCCTGAGTGGCCCTGTGTACATCCCTGTGACATGTGGAGAAAGTAGGCAGTCTGGATTCGAGAGCCAAGAGGGATCCAAGTTTCATTTTGACCTTTATTTCCTTTAAAGCATCCTTGCTGCTGGGCTCTTTCTTTGCCGATGGCCTTTTCTAAGGCTCTGCAGCCTCTCCACTGTGGGCCCACCATCTCCGGTTACACGATATCCTAAGCTAGCTGCCATGCCGGTCCAAGCATCCTCATCTTGGAAAGTCAAAACATATTCAGTTAGCCTCGCAAAATCTTTCTACCTCATGTCTGCAACCAAGTTGCTGTATTCACTGTCTTGGCTCTGGGAATAATGGCCACAGCCTTCCTACAACCGGCTTCTCTGAGCCTCAAGTGACTGCAGATAATAAAAAAAAAAAGTGGGTAATATGATCTGATTCTATTGATAAAAAACAAGGCCTTGTCTTTGGGTGGTTGTACTAACATTCAGCCAAGGAAAAGAAAAGATTGTAAGTTAGGGCTTTGCTCTGCCTGAAGCTCCTCCCCTACTCTCTTACTCCTCTGCAGGAAAGATAGTTCTACATCAGCTTTGATCATGCAGTCTGCTGAAATGATGCTGGGAGAGGGCATCCGGATAATTGAGAATTAATACCCTGTTGCTCTAGAGGCAATGATGATAGTTGCTGAGACTTCGAATCACAATATGAGCGCGTCCTTGAGGGTGATTCTAAAGAGGTTTAATGGGGAAGGAGTCACACCCTTGGTCCGATCCTTGGGCTGTGGTTCTAGACTGTATAGAAAGGAGAAGTGAGCTGAACACCAGTGTTTGTCACTTTTTGCTTCTTGACTACAGACGAAAAGTCACTGGCTATCTCAGCATAGCCTTCGATGTCTTCCCGGATTAATAGACTGGACCCTCAAGTGTGAGCTAAATTAAACCCTCCTTAAGTTACTTTTAGCAGGTCCATCATCATGGTGGTAAGCAAATTACCTAATACAGACAACCAGTTGGTTCCTGGTATTTTTTTTAACTTATGAAGGGCTTTTATATGTAAATTCCCATATTACCTGTCTCCTTGGAGACCACACCTGTGTGTTTGTTTGAAACATGACGCTCCCCTATAGTGCTGGAAGCTTTTATTTTATCCAAAGCTTTCTCCACAGACAATGCCAAGTTAGCCTCATCCCATTACTTAGACGTATTTCTCTACGAACACGTTGTTTTTTTCCTCCTGTTTGCTGTTTCTAAAATAATTATTTCCTACCCCTTGAGTACGTCATCAAGTTGGACTAGAACAACAGGCAGAAATCAACGTGTCCCGCTGTCAGATTTACACGATGTTTCTGGGTTGCAATTATTTCTTCTCCCTGGCTCAAATAAATATAAGACAAGACAAAACACACAGGGTTTGTGATTTCTTCCTGCTCTCCCACCTCCTGCTCTGGACTCAGGGATATCTGTCCACGAAAAGTAGCAAAGACACTCATTTCTGGTTTCTTCCTCTCAAATTAAATTTAGCTTTCAGATGCCGACTTCCCACTTCACTTCCCGTTCCCCTAAAGTCCTTCATACTCCTTCTCTTAATGGCAACCCCAGGCTCGACGGCTCAGAGAGGGAGCTGGCTCCCCATCTCTTGCCCTGCACGCCAATCTGTCTGTACTTCTGCTGAGTTTTCAGGCCCCAATCTCTCTCTTCCTCCTTCCCAGTCTGCACACGCCCACTTGGCCTTGGACAGGGCTCCCTTAATGGCTTTAGCTGTGTACTAAGCTATGCCTGTCAATCAGCACCACCCACCCAGCTAGCCTGCCACAAAGGGATGACCATGCTATAGCTTGGTTAGGTTGAGTGTACCCCCAAGGGTTCTTCTATTAATTTCTACTTTGAGACAGTAATGTTAGGAAGATGTGAACTTTAGTGATGGGGGCCTTGGGAGGTGATGAAATTGGGTGTGCTCATGAGATCCCCTGTGATTGAATGCTGGTGGGCAGGCATACAGTCAGAGCAAGGACTGAGGGGTGTGCTCATTGGGAGGGCAGGTGTGAGGCCCTGGGTTCCAGCCACAATACCACCACCACACATGCACACATGCATTCACGCACACATGCGTCCATGTGCTGTCTCCCTGTATAGGCACACTGCTCTCAGCCTTTGCTAGTCATGATGGTCCTTACCAGATGTAAGCTGTTTGACTCTGAATCAGGACTGTGTGCCAAAATAAACCTCTTTTCTTTGTAATTTACTCAGGCTGTGATATTATGTTATTAGCAACAGAAAACAGACTAAGACTGGCTGTTTCCCAGCCTTCCACTTTCCTGTTGCAAATGGAGATTTTTAGAATTTAATGTCCCTATGTCCTTCTTAGGTATTCAGTGCTCCAGTTTTTCTGTATCCAATCCAAGTTTACAATTTCCCAAGGAAGTTCCATGTCCCTGCATCCCACAAAACTTACTGGGTCCCTCTTATCGCCACTATTTAGGCTCAGTCCTGAAATCCTTCTGGGCTATCTTCTGCCTGGTTTGTTTTATCTTTGTTTTAAAGCAACAAGTAATTCTTCGCACTCATGGTATTATGCTCCCTGGTTAATGACTGCACGTTGTTAGCAAACACTGAATCTTTGCTCCCAGGCTATGTTCCTGCCAGCCTCTATTCACAACTTGTTACTCACAGATCAATACCCAGCCTTGCTTTATGTGTGTTTCAATTTAACCCCCCCTCCCCACAATTTGGCACATTGCTGGTTCACTAAAGCTGCACTCAGGGTCAATGGTACTCTAGCTCGTGCCCAGTAACGCTTATCCAGCATGCATATTTTCTCCATAGGGTATATCTCAGCCTTCCTGCACAGAGGAATGTTAGATAGCACTTCACTGTTATCCTCAGGGGCCACTTAAAACAGGAAAATCACACATGGGCCCACAGCAGAGCGCAAAAATGTGAATCATGTACCCCTCAAGACACAAGAGAAGTGATTCGTTTGCCTGTTTTCAGTCCAAGATGGCCAAGAAGGCAGTGCTGTACCTCACTGAGGCAACTGGAAGGGTGGGCAGCTCTTTGTGCAGATTTCGCAATGGCCAAAAAGGCCCTATCATGATTGATTTAGCTTTAGTGGAGTGGGCAAATCTGCTAAGGCTGAGACTGCCCGTAATAAACCCAATGATGTGCGTTTTCAAACCTGTAAACTGTAGAGAAGGGAAGCTAATGGGAAGGGTGCCTGCCCATGAGCTGCCTTTTGTTCTCTGACAAGCAACTCTTATCATCTTGTGCATATTAACTTGCCTTGTATTTTTAATATTGCCTTTTCATGATCTCATATAACCCAGGCTGCCATCAAACTCATGATGTAACTGTAGGTGACATTTTTGTCAGTGCTAGGATCATAGGTGTATGTTACCATACCTGGCTAATTCCAGTATCATGAATTTCTGATACCAGCTGTCTGTAAAGTTGGTCAAGGGCCAAATGCACCTTCCAAATGCATTTTTACATAAAGTTTTACTGACATGCAACAATGAATGCTTTACAGTGACAATGGATCATGTGACCTGTAAACTCTGAGATATCTCTTATATATTTCCTGAAACATTTTACTGTATGTTTATATGTATGTGATTACATGGAGACTTACGACAGTCCATAATGCCAGTTTCCAGGGACTCTGATGCTTCTGGTCTCCTTGGTCACCAGGCCCTCAAGAGGTACCCATACATACACACATGCAAACATAAGTAAAATGTTTTTAAAAAGACAGCTCTTCAAAGTTCCCCACAGATATAACAAGTGGCAAAGAATTTGATGTCTATGATTGGCTTTCCACTTACAAGGAGATTGGTGAGACACAAGTGACAGATGGTACAAGCGTGTATGGCATGGGGAGTCTCCTGGAACATACTTACAACGGGTCTAGAAGCTTGACGCTACTTCAGTATAGAAACTTAAAAAACCGGGCTTCATGAGGTGGTGTGGGCCGTCCAGTGGTTTCTGGGCTTCCCATTTCCCAGCTCTGGCCTTTGTTTGCCTGTCCTAGGTCAGCATCTGTCCATCCTTGGTGTGTTTAATGGTGAATGACCTGGGTGACCGCAGGCTTTATCCCTCTATACTTCAGCTTTGATCAAAGTTAGCCGCTGAAGTCTGAGCCACAGACTTCCTTCCTAAAAAAATCTTCCTCCAGTTTAGGAAAGCCTCCATCTGACTAAACATCTCTGGTACTTAGAACATAAAGTCTTGACTACAGACATAAGACATGAGGTCTTCCCCAATCCGAGTCAAACATTTATCTTTATTCTGATCCCTTCCCCTGAGCCTGCCCTCATCCACCTCACCCTGTAGCCCTGCCAGCATCATTCAGCCTTGTCGAAAAGAAGCTCTACCTGGACTGGCACTATAGCTCAGCCTGTAATGGTGTTTGCAGCACAGGCCTGGTTCTATCTCTGGATCCCTTGTAAAGGTGGAAGGAGGAAACTGAGTCTACAAAGTTACTCTCTGATCTCACATGCACCACAAGATATGTCCCCCATCCTGTACATACATACAAAATAATAATAATAATAATAATAATAATAATAATAATAATAATAATAATAAAATTGTAAAAGAAAATCCACCACCTCCATCCCCTGGTAAACACCTTCTGAGGGTTTGTCTTCATTATCATTTGCTTGGATTGAGAAATTCTAGGAGTTACCAAAGCACTTCCCTGGTTGTGTCTGTGGGAGAGGCTTAGGAGACAATCAGATTAGGACTCTACTTAATCAATAGATGATGAATTTGTATGACGGCATTTGTAGGAAGGGGTGAAAGCAGGAGGTGAGGACTAACTGGTAGAAGCAGGAGACTGGGGCGTGTCCCTGGAGCGCTGGTTTACCTTGACCCTGTCCTCTAGGTCCTAGATCCTCTGCTTCCAGTGTTCCCAGGGCACAGCTCTCCCCTGCCACAGGCTCCCTCCACTGTGATGTTTTGCTCAAGTATATGGGGCCAAGGCATCATGGACCGAACTCTCTAAAACCATGAGCCCAAACAAATCTGTTCTCTGTTAAGTTGTCTCTGTTAGGGATTTTGGTCACAGTAATAAAAAGTTCACATCAGTAAGCAGCACCTCTCTAAGGTTCTGCTTCAGGTCCTGCCTCCCAGTTACTGTTTGGTGTTCCGCCCTGACTTCCCTTAAAACAGAAATAAGCCCTTTCTCTCCAAGTTGCTTTTGGCCATGATGTTTTATCACAGCAATAGAGACCTTAAGACAAATGTGGTGGTTGGTCCCATTTATAGTCTCTTTCAATCCCTTGGGTTTGCATGTCCTGCCTGATTATATAACAGGGGTTTGTAAACTTTATCTTAAAATATCTTACAGCTGCCTAGTAGGGTGGTACCCACCTTTAAACACAGCACATGGGTGGCAGAGGCAGGCAAATCTCTGTTAATTCAAGGCCAGTTTGGCCTGCATAGAAAGTTTCAGACCAGCTAGGGCCACATTGTGAATTTCTCTCTCTCTCTCTCTTTCTCTCGCTCTATACATTATATATAGTTATTATTATATTAAATACAAATAAGAAAGTATTACTGTCACCCCTCCTTCAGCACTGGGGTTTGAACCCCTGTCCTCATCTATTCTAGGCAAGCCCTCTACCACTGAACTACATGCCCAGCTCTTTATTTTACTGTTTGTTTTAAGACAGGGTCTTGTTAAGTTTCCCAGCCTAGTCTTGAATTCACTCTGTGGCCCAGACAGACCTTGAACTTGTGGCCCTTCTGCTTCACTCCCTTGCGTATCTAGGATTATAGGTCTGCACCATTCAGTCAAGCTGGGTTAATAGACTTTTACGTCTTAGGTGGTCCCAAGGCCACCTAGATGATTGCTTAAAGAAAAAAAGAAAAAAAATTAAAAAGTTCACTAATAATATCCTTATCTCTCAAGATTTGGCTAAATGATAACCTGCTCTTGGAGACTTTGCCCACTTTCCAGCCTTGCCATTAAGTCTTCTGGGTGTCTACTGTCCCTTCTGACCACATGCATTAACACCATGACTACACGGTTCTGCTTTTCACTCACAAGCCATAGAGTCCCCAGGGGACAGGGCACCCAGCATCACTCCAAAACATGGAGGACACTGTGATTGATATCTGTCCCACTCACCTACAAGTTTCCTGGCCTGGTAAGACTCTGGCAAGAATTACTGAGAAGCTGTGAAAGGCCTCAAAATCGTGAAGAACCCAAAATAACTTACTAAGAGAAAATGTCATTGAACACGTGACAGCTTCATTCATGTAGGTATTTTCCTACAAAGGAAAATTAACCTGTTACTCAAGACACATGGAAGCACGGAGAATGCAAAACAGCCGAATGTGGAAAGTGCCTATGTTCTTATTTCCTGATTTCTTTTTTTCTCCCTGAGTGGCTCTGCCCCAGGCTGGGTCAGGTAGTGGGCAGTCTGTGGCTCAGCCCATCAGTGGCTCTGGATGAGAAGAAAGACCATGTTCACTGTATGTGGCAAGGTGGGGAACGCTGAGAAAAGCCACACCAAACAACTCTCACATCAGCAAACAGGGAAGGAAGCGTTCTCACCAGGAAGCCCAGACCTCGCCCTCCCGGTGCCAGCTCCTGATGGAGGCTTGCATAGACTCACAGCCAGTACCACACAACGTCCTGACACTGCAGCCCAGCGAGGGGAAGGCTGCTGAGACTGGGCTTCTCTCAGACCACAAAAGTGCCCTCAGCTTAGTAAGCACCCTGGCTGCCCTGGCTACATGCTATCTAGAGAAGTTTCAGAGCCAGCATCCAGAAAAGGACAAATAAAATCCCTTTTATCTTCCCTCTTTCCTCCTCCTCCTCCTCCTCCTCCTCCTCCTCCTCCTCCTCCTCCTCCTTTTTTTTTCTTTCTCCCTCTGTTCCTGGTTGCTCGTTTTTGAGTCAGGGACACAGGCATCTCAGGCTGTCCTTGAACTCACTATGTAGCTAAGGATAACTTTGAATTCTCATTCCTCCTGTTTCCATCTCCCAAGTGATAGGATTACAGGCATATTTACCATGTATGGCTTGATTTTCTCTTGTGTTTAAAATGCTTCGCTCAAACAAACAAGCAAACAAACAAACAATCCCCACTGCAGGAAACTGTGGAGGATATCCCTAGGAAGAAGCGATCAGTCAGCATAACCCATCATATAACAAAGACAGCTTCCTGATATTACCATGCCTGACATTTTACATGGCTGTTTGGGTGCAGGGCATGAACTCAAGGCCTCATGTTTATGTCACTTTATGTCACAAGCATTTTACCAACTGAGCCATCTCCCCAGTCCCTTATAATGCTTTTAAAAAGTATAAGGTTTGTTAGAGAACACATTAGTGGGTGTACTGGCTGGTTTTGTGTGTCAACTTGACACAGGCTGGAGTTATCACAGAGAAGGGAGCTTCAGTTGGGGAAGTGCCTCCATGAGACCCAGATGTGGGGCATTTTCTCAATTAGTGATCAAGGGGCTAGGGCCCCTTGTGGGTGGTGCCATCCCTGGGCTGGAAGTCTTGGGTTCTATAAGAGAGCAGGCTGAGAAAGCCAGGGGAAGCAAGCCAGTAAGAAACATCCCTCCATGGCCTCTGCGTCAGCTCCTGCTTCCTGACCTGTTGGAGTTCCAGTCCTGACTTCCTCTGGTGATCAACAGCAATGTGGAAGTAAGCTAAATAAACCCTTTCCTCCCCAACTTGCTTCTTGGTCATGATGTTTGTGCAGGAATAGAAACCCTGACTAAGACAGTGGGTATATGTTTTGATAATTAGTATGTGCTATAAGTAGCCAGGTGTGTAGTTCAGTGACAAAGCATGTGCTGTGCTTAGCATGTATAAGATCTTAGACAAAGCATATGCTTGATGTACTTAAGATCCTAACTCTTCAGCACACTCTAAGAAATAAAGAAGAGAAAAGAAAAAGTTAGATGCAGTGATTTAAAGATCATCTATTCATCCATCCATCCATCCATCCATCCATCCATCTACCACACCCAAGGACACCTTTTCATACCCTCTTCGCTAAGGGATTTTAAACCTGCTTGTTTTATTGTTTTTGTCTCTCACAATTCCTCTGCTGGCTGCTTTTGGTTGTCAACTTGACTACATCAGGAATGGACTACAATCCAGAAATGGAAGGTACACCTGTGAGAAATTTTCTGTTTGGTTTGAAGTGGGTGAATCCACTTCTAGTCTAGACCTTTGAGGTAGGAAGGCACATGCTTTTGGTTTGGATCTTGAGATGGGTAGGCAGGTGTCTTTTAATTTTGATCTTGAGGGTAATAGATGCACCTTGAATCTGGGCCACACCTTCTGCTGGGAGTCTATGTAAAGACATGGAAGGTTCTGCTCTTTGCCTGCTTGCCCTCACCTTGCTCTCAAGTCCACTCCTTCACTGGCATTGCAGCTTACTTCTTCGGGATTCCAGAGTCTACTGAAGGCTAGCAGAGACATCCAGCCTTGTGGGCTGAGTAATGTCTGGATTCTTGGCGTTTCTATTCATAGCCCACCATTGTTGGTTAGTTGGATCACAGCCCATAAGTGATTCTGAGAAATACCGAGAAATACCGTGTGTGTGTGTGTGTGTGTGTGTGTGTGTGTGTGTGCGCGCGCGCGTGTGTTGTTATTCAATCTGTAAGTTCTGCTACTTGAGATAGCCATGACTAAATACTCTTCCTTACACATTTGCTGCATATGATGTGGACAAGTGCATTTTTATTGTACTTTTTAGAAGTAGAACGTCTTTGGGAAGCAACTGCGTGCAATGACTGACATACATAGAATATATGTCAGAGCATACTGCCCCCAATACCATACTGTTGTTGATGTGGACAGTAAGCCACTGGGCACGCTTATCTTTTAGGTGAATGGAAAAGTTAATTGGAGTTTTTAATGTAGTATTTTTAAACCCCAAAGGGAAAAGGAAGAACCAAATCTCATTTATCACTTGTGGCCCAGAGAGACTACAAGAGAAAGTCTAAAGAGGAAGCCAGATGCCCTGTTTGAAAAGTGCCCATCACCCGCCTTTTGAAAAGAAAAAGTATCCAAAATATCTATGCATAGCCATCAAAATACAATTTGCAGAGAGAACAGCATTGCTTTGGTAGACACCACTCCAGGGGCGATGACCTACAACAAGAACCCTCCTACCCATGAGCCATGGTAAGCTGTGTATACCTATGGGCAAGAGTACTGTGTGTTTCAGCATCCCCCTTGATATACGTATATCAAGGGGATATATGTGTATATATGTACACATATGTATGTGTATATATATATGTATATGTATGTATACATATATAAAATCTACTTCTTTGTTTCAGTCTGCCAAGGTTTCCCATACTCATGTCTACAGAATACTTCTGATACTTCTGTTTTTCTTTTCCTTTTCCTTCCTTCCTTCCTTCTTTCCTTCTATGTGTACATGTTCATGTGCATAGTGTATGTGGACAAGAGTGTGAAGGCCAGGGATCCACCTCAGAGATCTTTCTATTTTAGATGCTATCCACCTTTGTCTGTACAAGATGATCTCTCATTGGCCTGAGGCTCACAGAATATACTAGATTAGCAGGCCAGGGAGCCCAGGGGTCCTCTAGAGTCTGCTTGTGCAGTGTTGGGATTATAAGTGTACACCTCACACTCAGACTGTTTTATGTGGGCATTGAATGCCCTCATGTTTACACACTAAGTCCTTTGCTCACAGAGCTATCCTCAGTCTCCCATTCTTGTATTTCTAAATTCCTTAATGATCAGACTTCAAGAGCTGAAGAATTTGGTATGTTTTTTCTCCCTTGTCAAATTCAATGTCCTGGAGAAGAGGGTTTAGAAGAGTCAGAAAAGAAAGATTCAAAAGTCATCATGTCTGGTGGACTGATCATTTTTCTTACCCAAAGAGCCAAACCTCATGATTCTCCAAACATAACCAAGTCTGGCTGTAACAAGACCAGGAAAATCTTAACCACAAGCAGATGATTGTTTTGCCAAAAAAATCCTGGTGACTTGCTGGACAAACCTAACCAAGCAATTTTAATGAAAGCTCAACTGTTAACTCCTCAATCCAGAAAAGAGGACATGAACTCTACAAACTAAACAGAGCAGCTCGAGGTGGCCAAAAGCCAGGACAACATCAAAGCTTTTCATCCCCCCTGTGAACTGGTGTTTTCTAGCTTCCTTCTGCATTTTTTCGTCTCTTTGGGTTTTCTTTGAGAAATGGTTTTGCTGTGCTGTTTTGGCTGGCCCCAAACTCACTATGTAGACCATGTTTTCCTCACACTTGATCTCTTCCAGCACTGGTCTCCCGAACCTCAGGTTTACAGGTATAAGCAATGATGCTTGACTCAGACATCATCTTCTACGTGAATGCCCTTCAGTGAACTTTAGTACCACAGATATTACTGTGCATTTGCTTGTGCATCTCATATGTACTTGCAACTCTATAGTTTAGTAAATTCTGTTATTTTCCTCAACTCTCCCCTGAAGGCGATCCAGCCCTCACTGAGCATGCAGGCTCTAAATGAACAGTTACAGATCATGCTCTTACAGCCAGTCCCACCCACAGTGGGATCTTCCTGTGGTGTGGGGAATAGCATGGGGTACACGAGATGGCCTTCCTTTCTATGATCACCTTGTTTCCTACTAAGCAGAGATAGTAACAACTGGAGGCTTGCTAGATGCTAGTCCTAGAGCCAGCGCTCTATACAATGTTGCAGAAGGCAGGTGGTTTCTTGGGAGGTGACCCTGGGAAATACTGGTGAGTGGGAAAGTGAATAAGACAAGAATGGGATGGGTATCCAAGCCAATGACTACCACAGTGCAGGTCAGTCCCACGGAGGACCCAGTAAACAGTGTCAAACACAAGTTTCAGAGACTAGAAAGGGAGAGGGATCTGAAATATCCCCATAGCAACCCTTGCAAAACTGGTGGAGAACTACTTCTGGGGACATGAATTCCCCAGTACTCTTCAGGAGAGACCTGCAAATGCCAGTAGCTGCAAGCCCAGCTGGCATGGGGTCTTCTATATTCCTGACAGCATCCATGACAAGTTGGCCTCTAGTTAGCCTGAATCCCAGAGATACAGCAGCAAGAGTGCAACATGTTAACGTGATGTTTCCAAGGTCAGCAGTGTGAAGGGAAAGACATGGGGACTCCAGGGACTGCATGTTTAGGTCCCAGGTGACTTGCTTACAAAGCTAGTTAGTCCTCTTGCACATCCACAAAGTGGGGCTTCATCAGTCCACCTCAAACGGAGCAAACAAATAACTAACTTATTAGATATGGCCCACCTTTTACCAATGCCCAATCTGGGAAGATGAAGGAGGTTCAGCGGAGTGGACTGAGGGAGCCAGGGAAGTAGCTGGAGATGTGAAGGTACTGTGCAGGTCTGCTGACTCCTCCACAGCTAAGAGTCACGGCTTCCTTAAGTGAAAGAACTAGCAGTGAAAAGAATTA
The DNA here is from genome assembly GCA_019843815.1 of Montemys delectorum. Lineage (NCBI taxonomy): Eukaryota > Metazoa > Chordata > Mammalia > Rodentia > Muridae > Montemys > Montemys delectorum. Next base: position 22,074 of record JADRCD010184989.1, on the reverse strand, counting down.
GAGATCAGCAAACATACACTTGGCAAGAATTCCAATGCTGCCACGGAGCTCTCCAGCATAGAGAACATACAAGGATTCAAGCACTGGGGACACAAAGATAAGGGAGCGAGACCAGCCCTGGCTCTAACTTTGAAGAACTCCTAATCCACATAGGGTCTGGAAGAAAAGAAAAAATTAGATCATGAGATGTGTTAAAGCACTGGGGGACTGACTTCAGTCAAGACTACTGCGGTGCATATGCTGGGCATGGCGATGGGATTTTGCAGTCAGGAAGACAGATTTGACTAAACATACAGCATGAGCAGGGGATTTACAATGGAGAGCAGGTTGGGGACAGTGGATGGAAAATTACTAAGAGGAAACATTAGATGTGAGGGGGAGTCTCTATAAAACAATCTCTCAGGAACCACATGAGCAGATGTCCCTGGAGACAGGATGGGGGCTGAAGGACTGAATCAGACATAGAAAGTGGAGGTCCTGGCTAATTTGGCAAGGCTCTTTGTTAAAACAGGATGGTGTCAGGAAGTATGCAGAGGGTCCTGGGAGAAGGTTCAGGAGTCTGACTAAAGTCTGGTCAAGCAAGTCTTTGTCAAGGGGAAGGCTATGAGAGAACAGCATTCTGACGAGAGTAGAGTCTAGGTAGGCAGCTGTTAATTTTCTCCAAGAGCCACACAAAGATGACTAGGTGTTTTGGAGGAGAACAGCTGCATATCTGCTAGGAGATTCAGTGTTTAAAGTAGTGAACTGGGCAGCTTTTGCTGTTGTTTTGAGAGAAAGTCTTGCTATGTAACCCAGGCTGATCTTAAGTTCTCTATGAATTCACTGGACCGGCATTGAATATGGTCTGTCTGCCTCAGCTTCTCAAGGGCTAGGATTGTATAGATGTGCATTTGATACATTCTTCATTTACTCTGCTGACCATACTCCACCCCAGAAGACAGATACAGGCCTATGTGGAACTGTCAAGCCCCGAACTCAACAGGAATGACTGGCTGCTGATTTGAAGTGACTGGATACCATCAATCTATAGTACTGAGAAGCACTCCTCTCTGACTTCATTGTGCTGCGGGCCTAGATTACCTGAGCAAGCTTGAAAGAATCTGCGGACTGTACCTCTGCCTCTGTGCTTTCTTCATTCACTCCTCCATTCCCTCACCCACAGAGATGTCCAGAGGAGAGAAGGTGTGGTCTCTGTTCATCGGATGTTTGCACCTCAGTGAGGGCCACAGTTAAAAAGACAAAATACAATAACATCAATGCCAACAGAGAGGGATGTATCCATATACACTTCGAAAGGGGCAGGGTATGTGTGTGGGAAAGCAGGTGGGAGAGCCACCGAGGCTTGCATGGAAGCAGATAATCAGGTAGCACCAAGTTACTCCAAATCAAAGAATTACGCAAGAAAGAGTACAGTCCTCTTTGTAAAGTGTATCTTACTTTATGACCTGCGAATGTCAGTACTGACTTCATTTTGGATATGGGCTATACCTGGCCTATAGAACCTAAGGCAAACAGGAAGTGCCAGGAGGAGGCGGGCTGTGTTGGAGAAAATCAGTGACTGGCAAGGGCTGAGGAGACTTCTGAGTCTCAGCATTCCTTAGTGAGCTCACCATGGTGACAGCCTTGATAAAACCCCCATTGTCTCACCTGTCTCTCTCCTGTGTCACCTCCCCTGTCAATTACTGGTGACTGTCTGGGGGCATCTTGATGATTTGGGGATCATCTCCCACATAAACCACCTGCACTTGAATCCATGAGTCCCAATTTTGGGGCTTAGGGACTCTTTTTCAGAATGAAGAGCACACATGAGGGGGGGAAAAGGGTTTGGGGAAAAGATAATGAGTTGAATTTGGAAGTCATAAGTTTACTGGTTAGACAACCATGTGGACAATTCAGGAGGCAGGGCATCCTCAGATCCAGCTCTTCAGAAAGATATACATGTTGGATGGACAGGAGAAGTTATAAGTCCACATCTGCAAGCTGATACCATGAAACCGATGGGATCTGTGTGAAAGACCAGGGAAGGTTTAAGGCACTGTAACCATTCAGTGGGGTTAGGTCAGCACTGCAAAACGAGCATGAGAGATAAGGACCAAGAGCTACTTGTTGATATAGCAACAGGAAGGAAGAGACAAACAGCCAGGAGGAAAATCAGAAAACTATCAGTCTACACACGCATCCTGTTCCATCCTGTTGCTCTTAGGAGGGGGTGGTAACCACCCTGATTAACGTTACCAGGTCAACAAGGAGTGGAGCCCTGATGGAACCAGGTATGTGTGACTCTTCCATCCTCCTTCTGTATCATCAGCCCCACGTTGTATTTCTCCAGCTCCTCCCCCTTCGGAAACTCAACTCTATTGAGATGCGTCAACTCTGTTGCTGCAGAATCCAAACACAAAGCTGGATGGCCCACCATGGTGTCTGCTCTGCTTGCTCAGCCACTCTGCCTTGCAATGGAAGCCTCACAGTCATGGCCTCCAGACCTGTTACTCAGTGAGAGGTTCTGTCTTCTTGCTGTGCCTCCTGGTTCCTGCCCACTTGGCTCTGGTCCTTTTTGCCTGGGCAGCTCTATTATAATGAGACCTGCCACGGTCTCATTATGAAACGCAGACCCAAACACTTGCCCGGGATGGCAGGAAAACAAGTGAGATCATGGAATCACTGACATGGATCTTTTTTTAGGCAAGCTTATGGAAAGGGGTGGGGGAACAGTCAGAGAATGAGGGATGAGTAAATGTTATTCCAGTGGAGGCTTGACTTCCTGGATATGATCAGGCGAGAATTATTCAAATGAATATGTTTGTATATTTAAAAGCAATGGCCATCTGACACTGGCATGATATCTCTAACATAAACTTTATTAACTTTTTAACGTTTCTAGGCAATGAATCATAGCAGTGGTGTGAAAGAGAAGGGTTTCCTAGGGGAGTCTGACAAGTCTCCCAAAGTGCCCCTAAGGGAGAGGTTGTTGAGGTGGGAACAGGGCAGCATGAGAGTTAGTCATCTGGTCGCCAGCCCCCAAACCTCTGGGGCATAGCTTTCCTTCTCAGTCCCTTGAATCAGCAAGCTGATAGGCTCCTCCTGCTTCAGTTCATGCCACAAATTTGCTGGCCTAACTTTTAATTTTCTGCTTCACCTAGATTTAGCCAGAATGGTGTGCTGGTTTGAATGAGAATGGCTCCCATTGGCTCATATATCTGAATGTTTAGACGTCAGAGCATGCAAGACTTTGATAGAAGGATGAGGAGGTGTGGCCTTGCTGGAGGAAGTGTGTCACTGGGGGTGGGCTTCGAAGTTTCAAAAGCTCATCCCAGGCCCAACCTGACTCTGTCTCTCTGTGTGCCTGTCTGTCTCCGTCTCTCTCTGTCTCTATCTGTCTGTCTCTGTCTGTCTGTCTGTCTCTGTCTCTCTGTCTCTCTCTCTCACATACATACATACACACACGCATACACACACACACACACACACACACACACACTCTCTCTCTGCTGCAGCCACCACTGCCACTGCCCGTGGATCAGGATGTAGAACCTTCGGCTACTTCTCCAGCACCATTTTGGCCTGCATCATGCTGCCATGCTCCCTACCTGCTTTCTTTTACTAAGAGCTGCCTTGATCATGGTGTGTCTTCACAGCAATAGATCAGGGACTAAGACACCTGGTGTTCTTATCTGCTGTGACAAACATTGATCAAAAGCTACTTGGACAGGAAAGACTTTGTTTCATCTTACAGTTCATAGCCTGTTTTGAAGGGAGTCAAGGCAGGAACTCAAGGAAGGAAGAAGAGGCCACAGAGGAAAGCTACTTACTGGTTTGCATAGCTTGCTTTCTTTTAAACACCTCAAGACCATCCAACCAGGGGTAACACCACCCATGGTGGACTGGACCCTCCCACATCAGTCATTAATCAAGAAAATGCTCCACAAAGACTGTGGCTAAAGGCCAGTTTGATGGAGGCATTTTCTCAGTTAAGTATTCTTTCTTCCCTTTTGATTCTGGTTGGGGTCAAGCTGATAAAAACTAGCCAGCACACCAGCTTTCCTTGCTCTTCAATCAAGAATTGCCAAGAGAAATTCATCAGGATGCAAGAAAGAGGGGCACAGAGTTCCTTAATAGGACATAAATGTACCCACCATCTCAATGAAATAAATATAAAAGATCAAAGCACTTGAAAAGATAAACCTGAACTAGTGAGGTAACTCACTAAGGGACACTAGCCATTAGGCCTGGGGACCAAGTTTGAACTCCAGAATCTATATGGTGGAAGGAGAGAACTGACTCCTGTAAGCCTTCCTACTACCACACATATGTATGCTGTGTGGCACATATGCAGACACACACATGCACATGCACATATGTACATGCATAAATATATACCCCCAAATAAATAATAAAATACCTGTAATATTTTAAAGAAGATAAACCATTATAAGTTAGTAAAATTAAAACCCAAAATTCACTAAAATCAAAGGTTTTGTTTAACAAGAGATTTCATTTTAAAGTGATGAATACAGTGGACCCAGGCTGGCCTTGAATTTGCAATACACCTGCCTCCTGGGTAGGAGGAACAATACAGCTTGCAATACAACTTCCTGAGGAGCTGGCAACACAGCTTGCAATACAGACTTCTGAGTAGCTGGGATTGTGTCTGTTCCACCAGGTTCAGGTTTTTGTTTTTGAGATATGGTCTTGCTATGGGCAACTCTGAATGCTTAGGCTCAAAAAAACTGACCTGTCTCAGCTTCCTAGATACTGGGACTACCACCACATGCGTGTGTGCACACGTTTGCGTGTGTGCGTGCATGCATGTGTGTCCTGTCTGTCAGGGAACTCATGGGCTAACAATATAAAGAACCATGAAAATCAGTGAGAAAAAGCCTTTTTCTTTTAAAAGCAGAAATGACTTGAATGGGGTTTTTCCTATAGAGACTCTGCCATCCTAAGGTATCAGAAAGTGATGAGCCTGGCTACTTAACAGGAAGCTCCCACTTGAAGCTGTAGTGAACTATCCTATGCATCCACTTCAGTGGGTAAAACTTACGGCTGGCCTTACCAAGTGTTGATAAGGATACCGAACACTAGAGATCATGTACTGCCAGTAGGCCAAACCTCTGTTAGCAGTCCGGTCTGGTGGTTCCTATCCCACTGAATATGTGACAACTGTGAGCAGACAGCAAGATGGCAGTCAATGTAATTAGTCAATGTAATGAGTCACACTTGCTGTGAATGGACTTGCTGTATGTGTTCTGCCCAGGCTCCACACTGGTATGAAGTTGAAGCCTTCTCAGAACACATGATCAACGTGCAGAGACATAGCTCTACTGAGCCTGATAAATAGGGCTGGGTCAAGTAGACAAACCACCCCAGGTCCCGTCATCTACAGAGGTGGAGCAGATGATGGATGTGCAGGTTGAGAATATAGTCATGAAGGAAGAATTTATTTCAATGTTCCCTAGGGCTATGGGGACCTCTCCCCCCTTTCTTTCATCTTTTCTTTCTCTCTTCTAGCTACTGCAGCCAGAGTTCTGTGCATGCTAAGCCCATGCTCTACCACTGATTCCACTTTTGGGCCGGGATATTTCAAAGTACCTAGCGAGGAAATGGAAATGCTAAGTAGCCCAATTTGATCATGGTACATTGTATATAGGTGTTGGTTTCTCACACGGCTCCTCATGAACAGGTAAAAATACTGTTAACTAGCAAGACAAAACTGCAGGATGTGGCTCAGATAAAGCAATGGGAAGTGAAGTGTCTTAATGGGAACAGTAACTCATGACACTGGATGAGCAGGATACTGGTGGCTTTGCTCAAGATATTTTGCAGAGCTTGCAGCTGAAAAATCCCCCAAAGTATGAGGCCTTGAGTTTGGCATGGCTGTTTTCAGTGTATTTTGAAATTGCTTTAATGAAAACAGCCATTTGTATAAAAGCAAAAGTAGATGGCGGAGGAGGACCAGGAGGAAGATGCTTGTTCCTTCTGGGGGAATCACAAAGAACAAAGCGAAAAATAAAGCTCATTAAAACGACTTCTTCGAGCCTCGTGTATTAAACTTCACATTTTCTGGCCGCTGTTTTGAGGCATTAAGAGACTCGTATTTTAATATAAAAACCACAGAACGCTGGCTTTTTTTTTTTTTTTCTGTGCTGTGCCATTATCTGGCTTTTGGCAGACTTAAAATTCTTCCTTTTAAAACTATTTCCTTTTGGAGGTCAGCTGAAAGTCCAGTTCAAGTACCACATTGATAAAACCGAACACAGGACCACTCTTAAAAGCCAACAATTATGGGTCCCAGTAGAAAAACACTCCGCGGTGCCAGGCTTCCGAGACATCATGCCTCAAACGTGGCTTTGTGTCAACGCAGCTGTATCCACAGGCGAAAAGTTAAAAGACTTATTTGAAAATGTTTCCACTTTTGGAAGCTCCCTTTTGCAACTTCACTGCTGATGGAAAAGCAAGAGCTGGGTTTGGAGGAGGCTTTTCCAGCTACCAAGCTGGGTCTGAGGTCACATGCCCTGACCTTGGGAGGAAGCCTGGTATGATGAGTGTCAGGTCCTCTAACCTCTAGCCAAGTTTTCTCCTTCAGCCTCCATAGCTCCAGCAAGTGGTGTCTATATTCTGATGGCAAAAGGCTGAAACTTGTTCATTCATCGGGCAGACATGATGAACTCATGGGGATCAAGGATTTTGTTTTAATTGTCATATTGGGTGGCTTAAACTCACATTAATCTTTAACATGCTTTATACTTACGGTGTCCCATGAATTCTATTCCCTTGCTACTCCCTAAATAGCCTGCCATTCCTATTTGGCCCTGTACAATTTTCTCCAAAGCGATGGCTATCGAACAGAATGCAGGTGTAGGACAAAAGCCACAGAGGCTCGAAGCAAAACAAAACTCTGGATAACTAAACTGTTGACAGCTGGTAGAGAACTGAAGAAAAAATGTCTGTCCGCTTGAGATAGGAAGAAGACTGATCCAGATGAGCTCTTTTTAAGTCAGCTTTATGCTCAAGAACAAGGGAAATACAAAAAGATACATACGTCACCACGTGACACTAGCTCTAGGGACTTCTGAGAGAGTTAGCACCCCAATTAACCAGGGAAAGGTCATCAGCCCTCAGAATTGCCATGACCTTTTTCCAACTGTTTCTTAGCAAGCAGGAGCCGGCAATCTAGGCCCTGCCTAATTTTGTAAATAAAGTTTTATTGTAACACCACATCCCTCTGCATGCCATTTGTGGTTAGTTTTGTACATGCTCAGCCCCAATATTATTTGCAGCAGCAACCACCTGGTCCAGGGAATCTCAAGGGCTATCTGGACCTTTCCAGAAGTTTCCAGACCACTGGTACAGAACAACCCTGAACAGAAGAGAATATGAGTAACAGATGTAACTTTAAATTTCCTAGTGACCACATTAAAAGCAAACAGTAAAAGGACTTTCACCATCACATTTTATCTCACCCATACATCCAAACTAGTTCAACTTACAATTACCACTTAAAAAATGGGATATCTGATTTTTTCCTACAGCTTTGAAATGCCTTGGCAAGCACACCTGGGCTCACCCAAACTGTAAGAAAGAGCTCAGCAGTCTCTTGTCAGGTAACTCCTGGGCTAGAGATGACACTGAGTAGCACAGAGCTGGAATCTGCTCTAGGTTTCAGAAGCCTTTCTATTTCTAGCCCAGGTGTCTACTGAAGGGCAAACACGGCACCAGGAAAATTTGCCCTTTTCCCGTCCCTCTCCTCTGCTAAACCATTAGATTGAATTCCTAAAGCTAGCCTCCAAAGTCTATTCCCTTATTTAGCTACTGATTCATTTCTGAGACAAAAAAAAAACCAAGGCCTAGCAATCAAAATTCATTATTTGGCTATACTGGCTGACCTGTCCAATCAGGAATTACTAACTCACCCTAGCACGGACTCACCCCTTTTCCCACTCCTAC